>CAMAOD020000028.1:865000-1052500 GCA_945859595.2 Megachile willughbiella | reverse complement strand
GACAGAGACAGAGACAGAGACAGAGACAGAGACAGAGACAGAGACAGAGACAGAGACAGAGACAGAGACAGAGACAGAGACAGAGACAGAGACAGAGACAGAGACAGAGACAGAGACAGAGACAGAGACAGAGACAGAGACAGAGACGGAGACGGAGACACAGGCGGAGGCGGAGACTGAGACAGAGACAGAGACAGTGGCAGAGACAGAGACAATGACAGAGACAGAGACAGAGACAGAGACAGAGACAGAGACAGAGAGAGAGAGACAGAGAGAGAGACAGAGACAGAGACAGAGACAGAGACAGAGACAGAGACAGAGACAGAGACAGAGACAGAGACAGAGACAGAGACAGAGACAGAGACAGAGACAGAGACAGAGACAGAGACAGAGACAGAGACAGAGACAGAGACAGAGACAGAGACAGAGACAGAGACAGAGACAGAGACAGAGACAGAGACAGAGACAGAGACAGAGACAGAGACAGAGACAGAGACAGAGACAGAGACAGAGACAGAGACAGAGACAGAGACAGGAACGGAGACAGAGACAGAGACAGAGACAGCGACAGTGACAGAGACACAGACAGAGACAGAGATAGAGACCGAGACAGAGACGGAGACGGAGACCGAGACAGAGGCAGAGAGAGAGACAGAGGCAGAGACAGAGGCAGAGACAGAGACAGAGACAGAGACAGATCCAGAGACAGATACAGAGACAGAGGGAGAGACAGCGGCAGAGACAGAGACAGAGGGGCAGGTGACAAAGACGGTGTCAGAGGGGGAGGAACAAAGACGGAGACAAGGACGGAGACAGAGAATGAGACAGAGACAGTGGCAGAGACAGAGACAATGACAGAGACAGAGACAGAGACAGAGACAGAGACAGGGACAGAGACAGAGACAGAGACAGAGACAGAGACACAGGCGGTGGCGGAGACTGAGACAGAGGCAGAGAGAGAGACAGAGGCAGAGACAGAGACAGAGACAGAGACAGAGACAGATCCAGAGACAGATCCAGAGACAGATACAGAGACAGAGGGAGAGACAGCGGCAGAGACAGAGACAGAGGGGCAGGTGACAAAGACGGTGTCAGAGGGGGAGGAACAAAGACGGAGACAAGGACGGAGACAGAGAATGAGACAGAGACAGTGGCAGAGACAGAGACAATGACAGAGACAGAGGCAGAGACAGAGACAGAGACAGAGACAGGGACAGAGGCAGAGACCGATACAGAGACAGAGACTGAGACAGAGACTGAGACAGAGACAGAGACAGAGACAGAGACAGAGACAGAGACAGAGACAGAGACAGAGACAGAGACAGAGACAGAGACAGAGACAGAGACAGAGACAGAGACAGAGACAGAGACAGAGACAGAGACGGAGACGGAGACACAGGCGGAGGCGGAGACTGAGACAGAGACAGAGACAGAGACAGAGACAGAGACCGAGACCGAGACAGAGACAGAGACAGAGACAGAGACAGAGACAGGAACGGAGACAGAGACAGAGACAGAGACAGCGACAGTGACAGAGACAGAGACAGAGACAGAGATAGAGACAGAGACAGAGACGGAGACGGAGACCGAGACAGAGGCAGAGAGAGAGACAGAGGCAGAGACAGAGACAGAGACAGAGACAGAGACAGAGACAGATCCAGAGACAGATACAGAGACAGAGGGAGAGACAGCGGCAGAGACAGAGACAGAGGGGGAGGTGACAAAGACGGTGTCAGAGGGGGAGGAACAAAGACGGAGACAAGGACGGAGACAGAGAATGAGACAGAGACAGTGGCAGAGACAGAGACAATAACAGAGACAGAGACAGAGACAGAGACAGAGACAGGGACAGAGGCAGAGACCGAGACAGAGACAGAGACTGAGACAGAGACTGAGACAGAGACAGAGACAGAGACAGAGACAGGGACAGAGACAGAGACAGAGACAGAGACAGAGACAGAGACAGAGACAGAGACACAGGCGGAGGCGGAGACTGAGACAGAGACAGTGGCAGAGACAGAGACAATGACAGAGACAGAGACAGAGACAGAGACAGGGGCAGGGACAGAGACAGAGACGGAGACAGCGACAGAGATAGAGATCGAGACAGAGACAAAGACAGAGACGGAGACAGAGACAGAGACAGAGACAGAGACAGAGACAGAGACAGAGACAGAGACAGAGTCAGAGACAGAGCCAGAGGGAGATCCAGAGACAGAGACGGAGACAGATACAGAGACAGACGGAGAGACAGCGGCAGAGACAGAGACAGAGACAGAGGCAGAGACAATGACAGAGACAGAGACAGAGACAGAGACAGAGACAGGGACAGAGGCAGAGACCGAGACAGAGACAGAGACACAGGCGGAGGCGGAGACTGAGACAGAGACAGTGGCAGAGACAGAGACAGAGACAATGACAGAGACAGAGACTGAGACAGAGGCAGAGAGAGAGACAGAGGCAGAGACAGAGCCAGAGGGAGATCCAGAGACAGAGACGGAGACAGATACAGAGACAGGCGGAGAGACAGCGGCAGAGACAGAGACAGAGACACAGGCAGAGACAGAGACACAGACAGAGACAGTGGGTCAGGTGACAGCGACGGTGTCAGAGGGGGTGGAACAAAGACGGAGACAAGGACGGAGACAGAGAATGAGACAGAGACAGTGGCAGAGACAGAGACAATGACAGAGACAGAGACAGAGACAGAGACAGAGACGGAGACGGAGACACAGGCGGAGGCGGAGGCTGAGACAGAGACAGAGACAGTGGCAGAGACAGAGACAATGACAGAGACAGGGACAGAGACAGAGACAGAGACAGAGACAGAGACAGAGACAGAGACAGAGACAGAGACAGAGACAGAGACAGAGACAGAGACAGAGACAGAGACAGAGACAGAGACAGAGACAGAGACAGAGACAGAGACAGAGACAGAGACAGAGACAGAGACAGAGACAGAGACAGAGACAGAGACAGAGACAGAGACAGAGACAGAGACAGAGACAGAGACAGAGACAGAGACAGAGACAGAGACAGAGACAGAGACAGAGACAGAGACAGAGACACAGGCGGTGGCGGAGACTGAGACAGAGGCAGAGAGAGAGACAGAGGCAGAGACAGAGACAGAGACAGAGACAGAGACAGAGACAGAGACAGATCCAGAGACAGATCCAGAGACAGATACAGAGACAGAGGGAGAGACAGCGGCAGAGACAGAGACAGAGGGGCAGGTGACAAAGACGGTGTCAGAGGGGGAGGAACAAAGACGGAGACAAGGACGGAGACAGAGAATGAGACAGAGACAGTGGCAGAGACAGAGACAATGACAGAGACAGAGACAGAGACAGAGACAGAGACAGGGACAGAGGCAGAGACCGATACAGAGACAGAGACTGAGACAGAGACTGAGACAGAGACAGAGACAGAGACAGAGACAGAGACAGAGACAGAGACAGAGACAGAGACAGAGACAGAGACAGAAACAGAGAGAGAGACAGAGACAGAGACAGAGACAGAGACGGAGACGGAGACACAGGCGGAGGCGGAGACTGAGACAGAGACAGAGACAGAGACAGAGACAGAGACCGAGACAGAGACAGAGACAGAGACAGAGACAGAGACAGGAACGGAGACAGAGACAGAGACAGAGACAGCGACAGTGACAGAGACAGAGACAGAGACAGAGATAGAGACAGAGACAGAGACGGAGACGGAGACCGAGACAGAGGCAGAGAGAGAGACAGAGGCGGAGACAGAGACAGAGACAGAGACAGAGACAGAGACAGATCCAGAGACAGATACAGAGACAGAGGGAGAGACAGCGGCAGAGACAGAGACAGAGGGGGAGGTGACAAAGACGGTGTCAGAGGGGGAGGAACAAAGACGGAGACAAGGACGGAGACAGAGAATGAGACAGAGACAGTGGCAGAGACAGAGACAATAACAGAGACAGAGACAGAGACAGAGACAGAGACAGGGACAGAGGCAGAGACCGAGACAGAGACAGAGACTGAGACAGAGACTGAGACAGAGACAGAGACAGAGACAGAGACAGGGACAGAGACAGAGACAGAGACAGAGACAGAGACAGAGACAGAGACAGAGACAGAGACAGAGACAGAGACAGAGACAGAGACAGAGACAGAGACAGAGACAGAGACAGAGACAGAGACAGAGACAGAGACAGAGACAGAGACAGAGACAGAGACAGAGACAGAGACAGAGACAGAGACAGAGACAGAGACAGAGACAGAGACAGAGACAGAGACAGAGACAGAGACAGAGACAGAGACAGAGACAGAGACAGAGACAGAGACAGAGACAGAGACAGAGACAGAGACAGAGACAGAGACAGAGACAGGAACGGAGACAGAGACAGAGACAGAGACAGCGACAGTGACAGAGACAGAGACAGAGACAGAGATAGAGACAGAGACAGAGACGGAGACGGAGACCGAGACAGAGGCAGAGAGAGAGACAGAGGCAGAGACAGAGGCAGAGACAGAGACAGAGACAGAGACAGATCCAGAGACAGATACAGAGACAGAGGGAGAGACAGCGGCAGAGACAGAGACAGAGGGGCAGGTGACAAAGACGGTGTCAGAGGGGGAGGAACAAAGACGGAGACAAGGACGGAGACAGAGAATGAGACAGAGACAGTGGCAGAGACAGAGACAATGACAGAGACAGAGACAGAGACAGAGACAGAGACAGGGACAGAGACAGAGACAGAGACAGAGACAGAGACACAGGCGGTGGCGGAGACTGAGACAGAGGCAGAGAGAGAGACAGAGGCAGAGACAGAGACAGAGACAGAGACAGAGACAGATCCAGAGACAGATCCAGAGACAGATACAGAGACAGAGGGAGAGATAGCGGCAGAGACAGAGACAGAGGGGCAGGTGACAAAGACGGTGTCAGAGGGGGAGGAACAAAGACGGAGACAAGGACGGAGACAGAGAATGAGACAGAGACAGTGGCAGAGACAGAGACAATGACAGAGACAGAGACAGAGACAGAGACAGAGACAGAGACAGAGACAGGGACAGAGGCAGAGACCGATACAGAGACAGAGACTGAGACAGAGACTGAGACAGAGACAGAGACAGAGACAGAGACAGAGACAGAGACAGAGACAGAGACAGAGACAGAGACAGAGACAGAGACAGAGACAGAGACAGAGACAGAGACAGAGACGGAGACGGAGACACAGGCGGAGGCGGAGACTGAGACAGAGACAGAGACAGAGACAGAGACAGAGACCGAGACCGAGACAGAGACAGAGACAGAGACAGAGACAGAGACAGGAACGGATACAGAGACAGAGACAGAGACAGCGACAGTGACAGAGACAGAGACAGAGACAGAGATAGAGACAGAGACAGAGACGGAGACGGAGACCGAGACAGAGGCAGAGAGAGAGACAGAGGCAGAGACAGAGACAGAGACAGAGACAGAGACAGAGACAGATCCAGAGACAGATACAGAGACAGAGGGAGAGACAGCGGCAGAGACAGAGACAGAGGGGGAGGTGACAAAGACGGTGTCAGAGGGGGAGGAACAAAGACGGAGACAAGGACGGAGACAGAGAATGAGACAGAGACAGTGGCAGAGACAGAGACAATAACAGAGACAGAGACAGAGACAGAGACAGAGAGAGGGACAGAGGCAGAGACCGAGACAGAGACAGAGACTGAGACAGAGACTGAGACAGAGACAGAGACAGAGACAGAGACAGGGACAGAGACAGAGACAGAGACAGAGACAGAGACAGAGACAGAGACAGAGACAGAGACAGAGACAGAGACAGAGACACAGGCGGAGGCGGAGACTGAGACAGAGACAGTGGCAGAGACAGAGACAATGACAGAGACAGAGACAGAGACAGAGACAGAGGCAGGGACAGAGACAGAGACGGAGACAGCGACAGAGATAGAGATCGAGACAGAGACAAAGACAGAGACGGAGACAGAGACAGAGACAGAGACAGAGACAGAGACAGAGACAGAGACAGAGACAGAGACAGAGACAGAGGCAGAGACAGAGTCAGAGACAGAGCCAGAGGGAGATCCAGAGACAGAGACGGAGACAGATACAGAGACAGACGGAGAGACAGCGGCAGAGACAGAGACAGAGACAGAGGCAGAGACAGAGACAGACAGAGACAGTGGGTCAGGTGACAGCGACGGTGTCAGAGGGGGTGGAACGAAGACGGAGACAAGGACGGAGACAGAGAATGAGACAGAGACAGTGGCAGAGACGGAGACAATGACAGAGACAGAGACAGAGACAGAGACAGAGACAGAGACAGAGACAGAGACAGAGACAGAGACGGAGACGGAGACACAGGCGGAGGCGGAGACTGAGACAGAGACAGAGACAGTGGCAGAGACAGAGACAATGACAGAGACAGAGACAGAGACAGAGAGAGAGACAGAGACAGAGACAAAGACAGAGACAGACACAGAGACAGAGACAGAGACAGAGACAGAGACAGAGACAGAGACAGAGACAGAGACAGAGACAGAGACAGAGACAGAGACAGAGACAGAGACAGAGACAGAGACAGAGACAGAGACAGAGACAGAGACAGAGACAGAGACAGAGACAGAGACAGAGACAGAGACAGAGACAGAGACAGAGACAGAGACAGAGACAGAGACAGAGACAGAGACAGAGACAGGAACGGAGACAGAGACAGAGACAGAGACAGCGACAGTGACAGAGACAGAGACAGAGACAGAGATAGAGACAGAGACAGAGACGGAGACGGAGACCGAGACAGAGGCAGAGAGAGAGACAGAGGCAGAGACAGAGGCAGAGACAGAGACAGAGACAGAGACAGATCCAGAGACAGATACAGAGACAGAGGGAGAGACAGCGGCAGAGACAGAGACAGAGGGGCAGGTGACAAAGACGGTGTCAGAGGGGGAGGAACAAAGACGGAGACAAGGACGGAGACAGAGAATGAGACAGAGACAGTGGCAGAGACAGAGACAATGACAGAGACAGAGACAGAGACAGAGACAGAGACAGGGACAGAGACAGAGACAGAGACAGAGACAGAGACACAGGCGGTGGCGGAGACTGAGACAGAGGCAGAGAGAGAGACAGAGGCAGAGACAGAGACAGAGACAGAGACAGAGACAGATCCAGGGACAGATCCAGAGACAGATACAGAGACAGAGGGAGAGACAGCGGCAGAGACAGAGACAGAGGGGCAGGTGACAAAGACGGTGTCAGAGGGGGAGGAACAAAGACGGAGACAAGGACGGAGACAGAGAATGAGACAGAGACAGTGGCAGAGACAGAGACAATGACAGAGACAGAGACAGAGACAGAGACAGAGACAGAGACAGGGACAGAGGCAGAGACCGATACAGAGACAGAGACTGAGACAGAGACTGAGACAGAGACAGAGACAGAGACAGAGACAGAGACAGAGACAGAGACAGAGACAGAGACAGAGACAGAGACAGAGACAGAGACAGAGACAGAGACAGAGACAGAGACAGAGACGGAGACGGAGACACAGGCGGAGGCGGAGACTGAGACAGAGACAGAGACAGAGACAGAGACAGAGACCGAGACCGAGACAGAGACAGAGACAGAGACAGAGACAGAGACAGGAACGGATACAGAGACAGAGACAGAGACAGCGACAGTGACAGAGACAGAGACAGAGACAGAGATAGAGACAGAGACAGAGACGGAGACGGAGACCGAGACAGAGGCAGAGAGAGAGACAGAGGCAGAGACAGAGACAGAGACAGAGACAGAGACAGAGACAGATCCAGAGACAGATACAGAGACAGAGGGAGAGACAGCGGCAGAGACAGAGACAGAGGGGGAGGTGACAAAGACGGTGTCAGAGGGGGAGGAACAAAGACGGAGACAAGGACGGAGACAGAGAATGAGACAGAGACAGTGGCAGAGACAGAGACAATAACAGAGACAGAGACAGAGACAGAGACAGAGACAGGGACAGAGGCAGAGACCGAGACAGAGACAGAGACTGAGACAGAGACTGAGACAGAGACAGAGACAGAGACAGAGACAGGGACAGAGACAGAGACAGAGACAGAGACAGAGACAGAGACAGAGACAGAGACAGAGACAGAGACAGAGACAGAGACACAGGCGGAGGCGGAGACTGAGACAGAGACAGTGGCAGAGACAGAGACAATGACAGAGACAGAGACAGAGACAGAGACAGAGGCAGGGACAGAGACAGAGACGGAGACAGCGACAGAGATAGAGATCGAGACAGAGACAAAGACAGAGACGGAGACAGAGACAGAGACAGAGACAGAGACAGAGACAGAGACAGAGACAGAGACAGAGACAGAGACAGAGACAGAGGCAGAGACAGAATCAGAGACAGAGCCAGAGGGAGATCCAGAGACAGAGACGGAGACAGATACAGAGACAGACGGAGAGACAGCGGCAGAGACAGAGACAGAGACAGAGGCAGAGACAGAGACAGACAGAGACAGTGGGTCAGGTGACAGCGACGGTGTCAGAGGGGGTGGAACGAAGACGGAGACAAGGACGGAGACAGAGAATGAGACAGAGACAGTGGCAGAGACGGAGACAATGACAGAGACAGAGACAGAGACAGAGACAGAGACAGAGACAGAGACAGAGACAGAGACAGAGACGGAGACGGAGACACAGGCGGAGGCGGAGACTGAGACAGAGACAGAGACAGTGGCAGAGACAGAGACAATGACAGAGACAGAGACAGAGACAGAGAGAGAGACAGAGACAGAGACAAAGACAGAGACAGACACAGAGACAGAGACAGAGACAGAGACAGAGACAGAGACAGAGACAGAGACAGAGACAGAGACAGAGACAGAGACAGAGACGGAGACAGATACAGAGACAGACGGAGAGACAGCGGCAGAGACAGAGACAGAGACAGAGGCAGAGACAGAGACACAGACAGAGACAGTGGGTCAGGTGACAGCAACGGTGTCAGAGGGGGTGGAACAAAGACGGAGACAAGGACGGAGACAGAGAATGAGACAGAGACAGTGGCAGAGACAGAGACAATGACAGAGACAGAGACAGAGACAGAGACAGAGACAGAGACAGAGACAGAGACAGAGACAGAGACGGAGACGGAGACACAGGCGGAGGCGGCGACTGAGACAGAGACAGAGACAGTGGCAGAGACAGAGGCAATGACAGAGACAGAGACAGAGACAGAGAGAGAGACAGAGAGAGAGATAGAGACAGAGACAGAGACAGAGACAGAGACAGAGACAGAGACAGAGACAGAGACAGAGACAGAGACAGTGACAGAGACAGAGACAGAGACAGAGATGGAGACAGAGACAGAGACGGAGACGGAGACCGAGACAGAGGCAGAGAGAGAGACAGAGGCAGAGACAGAGGCAGAGACAGAGACAGAGACAGAGACAGATCCAGAGACAGATACAGAGACAGAGGGAGAGACAGAGACAGAGACAGAGACAGAGACAGAGACAGAGACAGAGACAGAGACAGAGACAGAGACAGGAACGGAGACAGAGACAGAGACAGAGACAGCGACAGTGACAGAGACAGAGACAGAGACAGAGACAGAGATAGAGACAGAGACAGAGACGGAGACGGAGACCGAGACAGAGGCAGAGAGAGAGACAGAGTCAGAGACAGAGACAGAGACAGAGTCAGAGACAGAGACAGATCCAGAGACAGATCCAGAGACAGATCCAGAGACAGATACAGAGACAGAGGGAGAGACAGCGGCAGAGACAGAGACAGAGGGGCAGGTGACAAAGACGGTGTCAGAGGGGGAGGAACAAAGACGGAGACAAGGACGGAGACAGAGAATGAGACAGAGACAGTGGCAGAGACAGAGACAATGACAGAGACAGAGACAGAGACAGAGACAGAGACAGAGACAGAGACAGAGACAGGGACAGAGGCAGAGACCGAGACAGAGACAGAGACTGAGACAGAGACCGAGACAGAGACAGAGACAGAGACAGAGACAGAGACAGAGACACAGGCAGAGGCGGAGACTGAGACAGAGACAGTGGCAGAGACAGAGACAATGACAGAGACAGAGACAGAGACAGAGACAGAGGCAGGGACAGAGACAGAGACTGAGACAGCGACAGAGACAGAGATCGAGACAGAGACAGAGACAGAGACAGAGACAGAGACAGAGACACAGGCGGTGGCATAGACTGAGACAGAGGCAGAGAGAGAGACAGAGGCAGAGACAGAGACAGAGACAGAGACAGAGACAGAGACAGATCCAGAGACAGATCCAGAGACAGATACAGAGACAGAGGGAGAGACAGCGGCAGAGACAGAGACAGAGGGGCAGGTGACAAAGACGGTGTCAGAGGGGGAGGAACAAAGACGGAGACAAGGACGGAGACAGAGAATGAGACAGAGACAGTGGCAGAGACAAAGACAATGACAGAGACAGAGACAGAGAGAGATACAGAGACAGGGACAGAGGCAGAGACCGAGACAGGGACAGAGACTGAGACAGAGACTGAGACTGAGACAGAGACAGAGACAGAGACAGAGACAGAGACAGAGACAGAGACAGAGACAGAGACAGAGACAGAGACAGAGACAGAGACAGGAACGGAGACAGAGACAGAGACAGAGACAGCGACTGTGACAGAGACAGAAACGGAGACAGAGACAGAGTCAGAGACAGAGCCAGAGGGAGATCCAGAGACAGAGACGGAGACAGATACAGAGACAGACGGAGAGACAGCGGCAGAGACAGAGACAGAGACAGAGGCAGAGACAGAGACACAGACAGAGACAGTGGGTCAGGTGACAGCAACGGTGTCAGAGGGGGTGGAACAAAGACGGAGACAAGGACGGAGACAGAGAATGAGACAGAGACAGTGGCAGAGACAGAGACAATGACAGAGACAGAGACAGAGACAGAGACAGAGACAGAGACAGAGACAGAGACAGAGACAGAGACAGAGACGGAGACGGAGACACAGGCGGAGGCGGCGACTGAGACAGAGACAGAGACAGTGGCAGAGACAGAGGCAATGACAGAGACAGAGACAGAGACAGAGAGAGAGACAGAGAGAGAGATAGAGACAGAGACAGAGACAGAGACAGAGACAGAGACAGAGACAGAGACAGAGACAGAGACAGAGACAGAGACAGAGACAGAGACAGAGACAGAGACAGGAACGGAGACAGAGACAGCGACAGTGACAGAGACAGAGACAGAGACAGAGATGGAGACAGAGACAGAGACGGAGACGGAGACCGAGACAGAGGCAGAGAGAGAGACAGAGGCAGAGACAGAGGCAGAGACAGAGACAGAGACAGAGACAGATCCAGAGACAGATACAGAGACAGAGGGAGAGACAGAGACAGAGACAGAGACAGAGACAGAGACAGAGACAGAGACAGAGACAGAGACAGAGACAGGAACGGAGACAGAGACAGAGACAGAGACAGCGACAGTGACAGAGACAGAGACAGAGACAGAGACAGAGATAGAGACAGAGACAGAGACGGAGACGGAGACCGAGACAGAGGCAGAGAGAGAGACAGAGTCAGAGACAGAGACAGAGACAGAGACAGAGACAGAGACAGATCCAGAGACAGATCCAGAGACAGATCCAGAGACAGATACAGAGACAGAGGGAGAGACAGCGGCAGAGACAGAGACAGAGGGGCAGGTGACAAAGACGGTGTCAGAGGGGGAGGAACAAAGACGGAGACAAGGACGGAGACAGAGAATGAGACAGAGACAGTGGCAGAGACAGAGACAATGACAGAGACAGAGACAGAGACAGAGACAGAGACAGAGACAGAGACAGGGACAGAGGCAGAGACAGAGACAGGGACAGAGACAGAGACAGAGACAGAGACAGAGACACAGGCGGTGGCGGAGACTGAGACAGAGGCAGAGAGAGAGACAGAGGCAGAGACAGAGACAGAGACAGAGACAGAGACAGATCCAGAGACAGATCCAGAGACAGATACAGAGACAGAGGGAGAGACAGCGGCAGAGACAGAGACAGAGGGGCAGGTGACAAAGACGGTGTCAGAGGGGGAGGAACAAAGACGGAGACAAGGACGGAGACAGAGAATGAGACAGAGACAGTGGCAGAGACAGAGACAATGACAGAGACAGAGACAGAGACAGAGACAGAGACAGAGACAGGGACAGAGGCAGAGACCGATACAGAGACAGAGACTGAGACAGAGACTGAGACAGAGACAGAGACAGAGACAGAGACAGAGACAGAGACAGAGACAGAGACAGAGACAGAGACAGAGACAGAGACAGAGACAGAGACAGAGACAGAGACAGAGACAGAGACGGAGACGGAGACACAGGCGGAGGCGGAGACTGAGACAGAGACAGAGACAGAGACAGAGACAGAGACCGAGACCGAGACAGAGACAGAGACAGAGACAGAGACAGAGACAGGAACGGATACAGAGACAGAGACAGAGACAGCGACAGTGACAGAGACAGAGACAGAGACAGAGATAGAGACAGAGACAGAGACGGAGACGGAGACCGAGACAGAGGCAGAGAGAGAGACAGAGGCAGAGACAGAGACAGAGACAGAGACAGAGACAGAGACAGATCCAGAGACAGATACAGAGACAGAGGGAGAGACAGCGGCAGAGACAGAGACAGAGGGGGAGGTGACAAAGACGGTGTCAGAGGGGGAGGAACAAAGACGGAGACAAGGACGGAGACAGAGAATGAGACAGAGACAGTGGCAGAGACAGAGACAATAACAGAGACAGAGACAGAGACAGAGACAGAGACAGGGACAGAGGCAGAGACCGAGACAGAGACAGAGACTGAGACAGAGACTGAGACAGAGACAGAGACAGAGACAGAGACAGGGACAGAGACAGAGACAGAGACAGAGACAGAGACAGAGACAGAGACAGAGACAGAGACAGAGACAGAGACAGAGACACAGGCGGAGGCGGAGACTGAGACAGAGACAGTGGCAGAGACAGAGACAATGACAGAGACAGAGACAGAGACAGAGACAGAGGCAGGGACAGAGACAGAGACGGAGACAGCGACAGAGATAGAGATCGAGACAGAGACAAAGACAGAGACGGAGACAGAGACAGAGACAGAGACAGAGACAGAGACAGAGACAGAGACAGAGACAGAGACAGAGACAGAGACAGAGGCAGAGACAGAGTCAGAGACAGAGCCAGAGGGAGATCCAGAGACAGAGACGGAGACAGATACAGAGACAGACGGAGAGACAGCGGCAGAGACAGAGACAGAGACAGAGGCAGAGACAGAGACAGACAGAGACAGTGGGTCAGGTGACAGCGACGGTGTCAGAGGGGGTGGAACGAAGACGGAGACAAGGACGGAGACAGAGAATGAGACAGAGACAGTGGCAGAGACGGAGACAATGACAGAGACAGAGACAGAGACAGAGACAGAGACAGAGACAGAGACAGAGACAGAGACGGAGACGGAGACACAGGCGGAGGCGGAGACTGAGACAGAGACAGAGACAGTGGCAGAGACAGAGACAATGACAGAGACAGAGACAGAGACAGAGAGAGAGACAGAGACAGAGACAAAGACAGAGACAGACACAGAGACAGAGACAGAGACAGAGACAGAGACAGAGACAGAGACAGAGACAGAGACAGAGACAGAGACAGAGACAGGAACGGAGACAAAGACAGAGACAGAGACAGCGACTGTGACAGAGACAGAAACGGAGACAGAGACAGAGTCAGAGACAGAGCCAGAGGGAGATCCAGAGACAGAGACGGAGACAGATACAGAGACAGACGGAGAGACAGCGGCAGAGACAGAGACAGAGGCAGAGACAGAGACACAGACAGAGACAGTGGGTCAGGTGACAGCAACGGTGTCAGAGGGGGTGGAACAAAGACGGAGACAAGGACGGAGACAGAGAATGAGACAGAGACAGTGGCAGAGACAGAGACAATGACAGAGACAGAGACAGAGACAGAGACAGAGACAGAGACAGAGACAGAGACAGAGACAGAGACAGAGACGGAGACGGAGACACAGGCGGAGGCGGCGACTGAGACAGAGACAGAGACAGTGGCAGAGACAGAGACAATGACAGAGACAGAGACAGAGACAGAGAGAGAGACAGAGAGAGAGATAGAGACAGAGACAGAGACAGAGACAGAGACAGAGACAGAGACAGAGACAGAGACAGAGACAGAGACAGCGACTGTGACAGAGACAGAAACGGAGACAGAGACAGAGTCAGAGACAGAGCCAGAGGGAGATCCAGAGACAGAGACGGAGACAGATACAGAGACAGACGGAGAGACAGCGGCAGAGACAGAGACAGAGACAGAGGCAGAGACAGAGACACAGACAGAGACAGTGGGTCAGGTGACAGCAACGGTGTCAGAGGGGGTGGAACAAAGACGGAGACAAGGACGGAGACAGAGAATGAGACAGAGACAGTGGCAGAGACAGAGACAATGACAGAGACAGAGACAGAGACAGAGACAGAGACAGAGACAGAGACAGAGACAGAGACAGAGACAGAGACGGAGACGGAGACACAGGCGGAGGCGGCGACTGAGACAGAGACAGAGACAGTGGCAGAGACAGAGGCAATGACAGAGACAGAGACAGAGACAGAGAGAGAGACAGAGAGAGAGATAGAGACAGAGACAGAGACAGAGACAGAGACAGAGACAGAGACAGAGACAGAGACAGAGACAGAGACAGTGACAGAGACAGAGACAGAGACAGAGATGGAGACAGAGACAGAGACGGAGACGGAGACCGAGACAGAGGCAGAGAGAGAGACAGAGGCAGAGACAGAGGCAGAGACAGAGACAGAGACAGAGACAGATCCAGAGACAGATACAGAGACAGAGGGAGAGACAGAGACAGAGACAGAGACAGAGACAGAGACAGAGACAGAGACAGAGACAGAGACAGAGACAGGAACGGAGACAGAGACAGAGACAGAGACAGCGACAGTGACAGAGACAGAGACAGAGACAGAGACAGAGATAGAGACAGAGACAGAGACGGAGACGGAGACCGAGACAGAGGCAGAGAGAGAGTCAGAGACAGAGACAGAGACAGAGACAGAGACAGAGACAGATCCAGAGACAGATCCAGAGACAGATCCAGAGACAGATACAGAGACAGAGGGAGAGACAGCGGCAGAGACAGAGACAGAGGGGCAGGTGACAAAGACGGTGTCAGAGGGGGAGGAACAAAGACGGAGACAAGGACGGAGACAGAGAATGAGACAGAGACAGTGGCAGAGACAGAGACAATGACAGAGACAGAGACAGAGGCAGAGACCGAGACAGAGACAGAGACTGAGACAGAGACCGAGACAGAGACAGAGACAGAGACAGAGACAGAGACAGAGACAGAGACACAGGCAGAGGCGGAGACTGAGACAGAGACAGTGGCAGAGACAGAGACAATGACAGAGACAGAGACAGAGACAGAGACAGAGGCAGGGACAGAGACAGAGACTGAGACAGCGACAGAGATAGAGATCGAGACAGAGACAGAGACAGAGACAGAGACAGAGACAGAGACACAGGCGGTGGCATAGACTGAGACAGAGGCAGAGAGAGAGACAGAGGCAGAGACAGAGACAGAGACAGAGACAGAGACAGAGACAGATCCAGAGACAGATCCAGAGACAGATACAGAGACAGAGGGAGAGACAGCGGCAGAGACAGAGACAGAGGGGCAGGTGACAAAGACGGTGTCAGAGGGGGAGGAACAAAGACGGAGACAAGGACGGAGACAGAGAATGAGACAGAGACAGTGGCAGAGACAAAGACAATGACAGAGACAGAGACAGAGAGAGATACAGAGACAGGGACAGAGGCAGAGACCGAGACAGGGACAGAGACTGAGACAGAGACTGAGACTGAGACAGAGACAGAGACAGAGACAGAGACAGAGACAGAGACAGAGACAGAGACAGAGACAGAGACAGAGACAGAGACAGAGACAGGAACGGAGACAGAGACAGAGACAGAGACAGCGACTGTGACAGAGACAGAAACGGAGACAGAGACAGAGTCAGAGACAGAGCCAGAGGGAGATCCAGAGACAGAGACGGAGACAGATACAGAGACAGACGGAGAGACAGCGGCAGAGACAGAGACAGAGACAGAGGCAGAGACAGAGACACAGACAGAGACAGTGGGTCAGGTGACAGCAACGGTGTCAGAGGGGGGGAACAAAGACGGAGACAAGGACGGAGACAGAGAATGAGACAGAGACAGTGGCAGAGACAGAGACAATGACAGAGACAGAGACAGAGACAGAGACAGAGACAGAGACAGAGACAGAGACAGAGACAGAGACAGAGACGGAGACGGAGACACAGGCGGAGGCGGCGACTGAGACAGAGACAGAGACAGTGGCAGAGACAGAGGCAATGACAGAGACAGAGACAGAGACAGAGAGAGAGACAGAGAGAGAGATAGAGACAGAGACAGAGACAGAGACAGAGACAGAGACAGAGACAGAGACAGAGACAGAGACAGAGACAGAGACAGAGACAGAGACAGGAACGGAGACAGAGACAGCGACAGTGACAGAGACAGAGACAGAGACAGAGATGGAGACAGAGACAGAGACGGAGACGGAGACCGAGACAGAGGCAGAGAGAGAGACAGAGGCAGAGACAGAGGCAGAGACAGAGACAGAGACAGAGACAGATCCAGAGACAGATACAGAGACAGAGGGAGAGACAGAGACAGAGACAGAGACAGAGACAGAGACAGAGACAGAGACAGAGACAGAGACAGGAACGGAGACAGAGACAGAGACAGAGACAGCGACAGTGACAGAGACAGAGACAGAGACAGAGACAGAGATAGAGACAGAGACAGAGACGGAGACGGAGACCGAGACAGAGGCAGAGAGAGAGACAGGGTCAGAGACAGAGACAGAGACAGAGACAGAGACAGAGACAGAGACAGATCCAGAGACAGATCCAGAGACAGATCCAGAGACAGATACAGAGACAGAGGGAGAGACAGCGGCAGAGACAGAGACAGAGGGGCAGGTGACAAAGACGGTGTCAGAGGGGGAGGAACAAAGACGGAGACAAGGACGGAGACAGAGAATGAGACAGAGACAGTGGCAGAGACAGAGACAATGACAGAGACAGAGACAGAGACAGAGACAGAGACAGAGACAGAGACAGGGACAGAGGCAGAGACCGAGACAGAGACAGAGACTGAGACAGAGACCGAGACAGAGACAGAGACAGAGACAGAGACAGAGACAGAGACACAGGCGGAGGCGGAGACTGAGACAGAGACAGTGGCAGAGACAGAGACAATGACAGAGACAGAGACAGAGACAGAGACAGAGGCAGGGACAGAGACAGAGACTGAGACAGCGACAGAGATAGAGATCGAGACAGAGACAGAGACAGAGACAGAGACAGAGACAGAGACAGAGACACAGGCGGTGGCATAGACTGAGACAGAGGCAGAGAGAGAGACAGAGGCAGAGACAGAGACAGAGACAGAGACAGAGACAGAGACAGATCCAGAGACAGATCCAGAGACAGATACAGAGACAGAGGGAGAGACAGCGGCAGAGACAGAGACAGAGGGGCAGGTGACAAAGACGGTGTCAGAGGGGGAGGAACAAAGACGGAGACAAGGACGGAGACAGAGAATGAGACAGAGACAGTGGCAGAGACAAAGACAATGACAGAGACAGAGACAGAGAGAGAGACAGAGACAGGGACAGAGGCAGAGACCGAGACAGGGACAGAGACTGAGACAGAGACTGAGACAGAGACAGAGACAGAGACAGAGACAGAGACAGAGACAGAGACAGAGACAGAGACACAGGCGGAGGCGGAGACTGAGACAGAGACAGTCGCAGAGACAGAGACAATGACAGAGACAGAGACTGAGACAGAGGCAGAGAGAGAGACAGAGGCAGAGACAGAGCCAGAGGGAGATCCAGAGACAGAGACGGAGACAGATACAGAGACAGGCGGAGAGACAGCGGCAGAGACAGAGACAGAGACAGAGGCAGAGACAGAGACACAGACAGAGACAGTGGGTCAGGTGACAGCGACGGTGTCAGAGGGGGTGGAACAAAGACGGAGACAAGGACGGAGACAGAGTAATGAGACAGAGACAGTGGCAGAGACAGAGACAATGACAGAGACAGAGACAGAGACAGAGACAGAGACAGAGACGGAGACGGAGACACAGGCGGAGGCGGAGGCTGAGACAGAGACAGAGACAGTGGCAGAGACAGAGACAATGACAGAGACAGGGACAGAGACAGAGACAGAGACAGAGACAGAGACAGAGACAGAGACAGAGACAGAGACAGAGACAGAGACAGAGACAGAGACAGAGACAGAGACAGAGACAGAGACAGAGACAGAGACAGAGACAGAGACAGAGACAGAGACAGAGACAGAGACAGAGACAGAGACAGAGACAGAGACAGAGACAGAGACAGAGACAGAGACAGAGACAGAGACAGAGACAGAGACAGAGACAGAGACAGAGACAGAGACAGAGACAGAGACAGAGACAGAGACAGAGACAGAGACAGAGACAGAGACAGAGACAGAGACAGAGACAGAGACAGAGACAGAGACAGAGACAGAGACAGAGACAGAGACAGAGACAGAGACAGAGAAAGAGACAGAGACAGAGACAGAGACAGAGACAGAGACAGAGACAGAGACAGAGACAGAGACAGAGACAGAGACAGAGACAGAGACAGAGACAGAGACAGAGACAGAGACAGAGATCGAGACAGAGACAAAGACAGAGACGGAGACAGAGACAGAGACAGAGACAGAGACAGCGACAGTGACAGAGACAGAAACGGAGACAGAGACAGAGTCAGAGACAGAGCCAGAGGGAGATCCAGAGACAGAGACGGAGACAGATACAGAGACAGGCGGAGAGACAGCGGCAGAGACAGAGACAGAGACAGAGGCAGAGACAGAGACACAGACAGAGACAGTGGGTCAGGTGACAGCGACGGTGTCAGAGGGGGTGGAACAAAGACGGAGACAAGGACGGAGACAGAGAATGAGACAGAGACAGTGGCAGAGACAGAGACAATGACAGAGACAGAGACAGAGACAGAGACAGAGACAGAGACAGAGACGGAGACGGAGACACAGGCGGAGGCGGTGGCGGAGACTGAGACAGAGACAGAGACAGTGGCAGAGACAGAGACAATGACAGAGACAGGGACAGAGACAGAGACAGAGACAGAGACAGAGACAGAGACAGAGACAGAGACAGAGACAGAGACAGAGACAGAGACAGAGACAGAGACAGAGACAGAGACAGAGACAGAGACAGAGACAGAGACAGAGACAGAGACAGAGACAGAGACAGAGACAGAGACAGAGACAGAGACAGAGACAGAGACAGAGACAGAGACAGAGACAGAGACAGAGACAGAGACAGAGACAGAGACAGAGACAGAGACAGAGACAGAGACAGAGACAGAGACAGAGACAGAGACAGAGACAGCGACAGAGACAGAGACAGAGACAGAGACAGAGACAGAGACAGAGACAGAGACAGAGACAGAGACAGAGACAGAGACAGAGACAGAGACAGAGACAGAGATCGAGACAGAGACAAAGACAGAGACGGAGACAGAGACAGAGACAGAGACAGAGACAGCGACAGTGACAGAGACAGAAACGGAGACAGAGACAGAGTCAGAGACAGAGCCAGAGGGAGATCCAGAGACAGAGACGGAGACAGATACAGAGACAGGCGGAGAGACAGCGGCAGAGACAGAGACAGAGACAGAGGCTGAGACAGAGACACAGACAGAGACAGTGGGTCAGGTGACAGCGACGGTGTCAGAGGGGGTGGAACAAAGACGGAGACAAGGACGGAGACTGAGAATGAGACAGAGACAGTGGCAGAGACAGAGACAATGACAGAGACAGAGACAGAGACAGAGACAGAGACAGAGACAGAGACGGAGACGGAGACACAGGCGGAGGCGGAGGCGGAGACTGAGACAGAGACAGAGACAGTGGCAGAGACAGAGACAATGACAGAGACAGGGACAGAGACAGAGACAGAGACAGAGACAGAGACAGAGACAGAGACAGAGACAGAGACAGAGACAGAGACAGAGACAGAGACAGAGACAGAGACAGAGACAGAGACAGAGACAGAGACAGAGACAGAGACAGAGACAGAGACAGAGACAGAGATCGAGACAGAGACAAAGACAGAGACGGAGACAGAGACAGAGACAGAGACAGAGACAGCGACAGTGACAGAGACAGAAACGGAGACAGAGACAGAGTCAGAGACAGAGCCAGAGGGAGATCCAGAGACAGAGACGGAGACAGATACAGAGACAGGCGGAGAGACAGCGGCAGAGACAGAGACAGAGACAGAGGCAGAGACAGAGACACAGACAGAGACAGTGGGTCAGGTGACAGCGACGGTGTCAGAGGGGGTGGAACAAAGACGGAGACAAGGACGGAGACAGAGAATGAGACAGAGACAGTGGCAGAGACAGAGACAATGACAGAGACAGAGACGGAGACAGAGACAGAGACAGAGACAGAGACGGAGACGGAGACACAGGCGGTGGCGGAGGCGGAGACTGAGACAGAGACAGAGACAGTGGCAGAGACAGAGACAATGACAGAGACAGGGACAGAGACAGAGACAGAGACAGAGACAGAGACAGAGACAGAGACAGAGACAGAGACAGAGACAGAGACAGAGACAGAGACAGAGACAGAGACAGAGACAGAGACAGAGACAGAGACAGAGACAGAGACAGAGTCAGAGACAGAGCCAGAGGGAGATCCAGAGACAGAGACGGAGACAGATACAGAGACAGGCGGAGAGACAGCGGCAGAGACAGAGACAGAGACAGAGGCAGAGACAGAGACAGAGACAGAGGCAGAGACAGAGACACAGACAGAGACAGTGGGTCAGGTGACAGCGACGGTGTCAGAGGGGGTGGAACAAAGACGGAGACAAGGACGGAGACAGAGAATGAGACAGAGACAGTGGCAGAGACAGAGACAATGACAGAGACAGAGACAGAGACAGAGACAGAAACGGAGACAGAGACAGAGTCAGAGACAGAGCCAGAGGGAGATCCAGAGACAGAGACGGAGACAGATACAGAGACAGGCGGAGAGACAGCGGCAGAGACAGAGACAGAGACAGAGGCAGAGACAGAGACACAGACAGAGACAGTGGGTCAGGTGACAGCGACGGTGTCAGAGGGGGTGGAACAAAGACGGAGACAAGGACGGAGACAGAGAATGAGACAGAGACAGTGGCAGAGACAGAGACAATGACAGAGACAGAGACGGAGACAGAGACAGAGACAGAGACAGAGACGGAGACGGAGACACAGGCGGTGGCGGAGGCGGAGACTGAGACAGAGACAGAGACAGTGGCAGAGACAGAGACAATGACAGAGACAGGGACAGAGACAGAGACAGAGACAGAGACAGAGACAGAGACAGAGACAGAGACAGAGACAGAGACAGAGACAGAGACAGAGACAGAGACAGAGACAGAGACAGAGACAGAGACAGAGACAGAGACAGAGACAGAGACAGAGACAGAGACAGAGACAGAGACAGAGACAGAGACAGAGACAGAGACAGAGACAGAGACAGAGACAGAGACAGAGACAGAGACAGAGACAGAGACAGAGACAGAGACAGAGACAGAGACAGAGACAGAGACAGAGACAGAGACAGAGACAGAGACAGAGACAGAGACAGAGACAGAGACAGAGACAGAGACAGAGACAGAGACAGAGACAGAGAAAGAGACAGAGACAGAGACAGAGACAGAGACAGAGACAGAGACAGAGACAGAGACAGAGACAGAGACAGAGACAGAGACAGAGACAGAGACAGAGACAGAGACAGAGACAGAGACAGAGATCGAGACAGAGACAAAGACAGAGACGGAGACAGAGACAGAGACAGAGACAGAGACAGCGACAGTGACAGAGACAGAAACGGAGACAGAGACAGAGTCAGAGACAGAGCCAGAGGGAGATCCAGAGACAGAGACGGAGACAGATACAGAGACAGGCGGAGAGACAGCGGCAGAGACAGAGACAGAGACAGAGACAGAGACAGAGACAGAGACAGAGACAGAGACAGAGACAGAGACAGAGACAGAGACAGAGACAGAGACAGAGACAGAGACAGAGACAGAGACAGAGACAGAGACAGAGACAGAGACAGAGATCGAGACAGAGACAAAGACAGAGACGGAGACAGAGACAGAGACAGAGACAGAGACAGCGACAGTGACAGAGACAGAAACGGAGACAGAGACAGAGTCAGAGACAGAGCCAGAGGAAGATCCAGAGACAGAGACGGAGACAGATACAGAGACAGGCGGAGAGACAGCGGCAGAGACAGAGACAGAGACAGAGGCAGAGACAGAGACACAGACAGAGACAGTGGGTCAGGTGACAGCGACGGTGTCAGAGGGGGTGGAACAAAGACGGAGACAAGGACGGAGACAGAGAATGAGACAGAGACAGTGGCAGAGACAGAGACAATGACAGAGACAGAGACAGAGACAGAGACAGAGACAGAGACAGAGACGGAGACGGAGACACAGGCGGAGGCGGAGACTGAGACAGAGACAGAGACAGTGGCAGAGACAGAGACAATGACAGAGACAGAGACAGAGACAGAGACAGAGACAGAGACAGAGACAGAGACAGAGGCAGAGACAGAGACAGAGACAGAGACAGAGACAGAGACAGAGACAGAGACAGAGACAGAGACAGAGACAGAGACAGAGACAGAGACAGAGACAGAGACAGCGACAGAGACAGAGACAGAGACAGAGACAGAGACAGAGACAGAGACAGAGACAGAGACAGAGACAGAGACAGAGACAGAGACAGAGACAGAGACAGAGACAGAGACAGAGACAGAGACAGAGACAGAGACAGAGACAGAGACAGAGACAGAGACAGAGACAGAGACAGAGACAGAGACAGAGACAGAGACAGAGACAGAGACAGAGACAGAGACAGAGACAGAGACAGAGACAGAGACAGAGACAGAGACAGAGACAGAGACAGAGACAGAGACAGAGACAGAGACAGAGACAGAGACAGAGTCAGAGACAGAGACAGAGACAGAGACAGAGACAGAGACAGAGACAGAGACAGAGACAGAGACCGAGACAGAGACAGAGACAGAGACAGAGACAGAGACAGAGACAGAGACAGAGACAGCGACAGTGACAGAGACAGAAACGGAGACAGAGACAGAGTCAGAGACAGAGCCAGAGGGAGATCCAGAGACAGAGACGGAGACAGATACAGAGACAGGCGGAGAGACAGCGGCAGAGACAGAGACAGAGACAGAGGCAGAGACAGAGACACAGCCAGAGACAGTGGGTCAGGTGACAGCGACGGTGTCAGAGGGGGTGGAACAAAGACGGAGACAAGGACGGAGACAGAGAATGAGACAGAGACAGTGGCAGAGACAGAGACAATGACAGAGACAGAGACAGAGACAGAGACAGAGACAGAGGCAGAGACAGAGACATAGACAGAGACAGAGACAGAGACAGAGACAGAGACAGGGACAGAGACAGAGACAGAGACAGAGGGAGAGACAGCGGCAGAGACAGAGACAGAGGGGCAGGTGACAAAGACGGTGTCAGAGGGGGAGGAACAAAGACGGAGACAAGGACGGAGACAGAGAATGAGACAGAGACAGCGGCAGAGACAGAGACAATGACAGAGACAGAGACAGAGACAGAGACAGAGACAGAGACAGGGACAGAGGCAGAGACCGAGACAGAGACAGAGACTGAGACAGAGACTGAGACAGAGACAGAGACAGAGACAGAGACAGAGACACAGGCGGAGGCGGAGACTGAGACAGAGACAGTGGCAGAGACAGAGACAATGACAGAGACAGAGACAGAGACAGAGACAGAGACAGAGACAGAGACAGAGACAGAGACAGAGACAGAGACGGAGACGGAGGCACAGGCGGAGGCGGAGACTGAGACAGAGACAGAGACAGTGGCAGAGACAGAGACAATGACAGAGACAGAGACAGAGACAGGAACGGAGACAGAGACAGAGACAGAGACAGCGACAGTGTCAGGGACAGAGACAGAGACAGAGATAGAGACAGAGACAGAGACGGAGACGGAGACCGAGACAGAGGCAGAGAGAGAGACAGAGGCAGAGACAGAGACAGAGACAGAGACAGAGACAGAGACAGAGACAGAGACAGGAACGGAGACAGAGACAGAGACAGAGACAGAGACAGAGACAGAGGCAGGAACGGAGACAGAGACAGAGACAGAGACAGCGACAGTGACATAGACAGAGACAGAGACAGAGATAGAGACAGAGACAGAGACGGAGACGGAGACCGAGACAGAGGCAGAGAGAGAGACAGAGGCAGAGACAGAGACAGAGACAGAGACAGAGACAGAGACAGATCCAGAGACAGATCCAGAGACAGATACAGAGACAGAGGGAGAGACAGCGGCAGAGACAGAGACAGAGGGGCAGGTGACAAAGACGGTGTCAGAGGGGGAGGAACAAAGACGGAGACAAGGACGGAGACAGAGAATGAGACAGAGACAGTGGCAGAGACAGAGACAATGACAGAGACAGAGACAGAGACAGAGACAGAGACAGAGACAGAGACAGAGACAGAGACAGAGACAGAGACGGAGACGGAGACACAGGCGGAGGCGGAGACTGAGACAGAGACAGAGACAGTGGCAGAGACACAGACAATGACAGAGACAGGGACAGAGACAGAGACAGAGACAGAGACAGAGACAGAGACCGAGACAGAGACAGAGACAGAGACAGAGACAGAGACAGAGACAGAGACAGAGACAGAGACAGAGACAGAGACAGAGACAGAGACAGAGACAGAGACAGAGACAGAGACTGAGACAGAGACAGAGACAGAGACAGAGACAGTGACAGAGACAGAAACGGAGACAGAGACAGAGTCAGAGACAGAGCCAGAGGGAGATCCAGAGACAGAGACGGAGACAGATACAGAGACAGGCGGAGAGACAGCGGCAGAGACAGAGACAGAGACAGAGGCAGAGACAGAGACACAGACAGAGACAGTGGGTCAGGTGACAGCGACGGTGTCAGAGGGGGTGGAACAAAGACGGAGACAAGGACGGAGACAGAGAATGAGACAGAGACAGTGGCAGAGACAGAGCCAATGACAGAGACAGAGAGAGAGACAGAGACAGAGACAGAGACAGAGACAGAGACGGAGACGGAGACACAGGCGGAGGCGGAGACTGAGACAGAGACAGAGACAGTGGCAGAGACAGAGACAATGACAGAGACAGGGACAGAGACAGAGACAGAGACAGAGACAGAGACAGAGACAGAGACAGGGACAGAGACAGAGACAGAGACAGAGACAGAGACACAGACAGAGACAGAGACAGAGACAGAGACAGAGACAGAGACAGAGACAGAGACAGAGACGGAGACAGAGACAGAGACAGAGACAGAGACAGAGACAGAGACAGAGACAGAGACAGAGACAGAGACAGAGACAGAGACAGAGACAGAGACAGAGACAGAGACAGAGACAGAGACAGAGACAGAGACAGAGACAGAGACAGAGACAGCGACAGAGACAGAGATCGAGACAGAGACAAAGATAGAGACGGAGACAGAGACAGTGACAGAGACAGAGACAGCGACAGTGACAGAGACAGAAACGGAGACAGAGACAGAGTCAGAGACAGAGCCAGAGGGAGATCGAGAGACAGAGACGGAGACAGATACAGAGACAGGCGGAGAGACAGCGGCAGAGACAGAGACAGAGACAGAGGCAGAGACAGAGACACAGACAGAGACAGTGGGTCAGGTGACAGCGACGGTGTCAGAGGGGGTGGAACAAAGACGGAGACAAGGACGGAGACAGAGAATGAGACAGAGACAGTGGCAGAGACAGAGACAATGACAGAGACAGAGACAGAGACAGAGACAGAGACAGAGACAGAGGCAGAGACAGAGACATAGACAGAGACAGAGACAGAGACAGAGACAGAGACAGGGTCAGAGACAGAGACAGAGACAGAGACAGAGATAGAGACAGAGACAGAGACGGAGACGGAGACCGAGACAGAGGCAGAGAGAGAGACAGAGGCAGAGACAGAGACAGAGACAGAGACAGAGACAGATACAGATCCAGAGACAGATCCAGAGACAGATACAGAGACAGAGGGAGAGACAGCGGCAGAGACAGAGACAGAGGGGCAGGTGACAAAGACGGTGTCAGAGGGGGAGGAACAAAGACGGAGACAAGGACGGAGACAGAGAATGAGACAGAGACAGCGGCAGAGACAGAGACAATGACAGAGACAGAGACAGAGACAGAGACAGAGACAGAGACAGAGACAGGGACAGAGGCAGAGACCGAGACAGAGACAGAGACTGAGACAGAGACTGAGACAGAGACAGAGACAGAGACAGAGACAGAGACAGAGACAGAGACACAGGCGGAGGCGGAGACTGAGACAGAGACAGTGGCAGAGACAGAGACAATGACAGAGACAGAGACAGAGACAGAGACAGAGACAGAGACAGAGACAGAGACAGAGACAGAGACAGAGACGGAGACGGAGACACAGGCGGAGGCGGAGACTGAGACAGAGACAGAGACAGTGGCAGAGTCAGAGACAGAGACAGAGACAGAGACAGAGGGAGATCCAGAGACAGAGACGGAGACAGATACAGAGACAGGCGGAGAGACAGCGGCAGAGACAGAGACAGAGACAGAGGCAGAGACAGAGACACAGACAGAGACAGTGGGTCAGGTGACAGCGACGGTGTCAGAGGGGGTGGAACAAAGACGGAGACAAGGACGGAGACAGAGAATGAGACAGAGACAGTGGCAGAGACAGAGACAATGACAGAGACAGAGACAGAGACAGAGACAGAGACAGAGGCAGAGACAGAGACATAGACAGAGACAGAGACAGAGACAGAGACAGAGACAGGGTCAGAGACAGAGACAGAGACAGAGACAGAGATAGAGACAGAGACAGAGACAGAGGCAGAGACCGAGACAGAGACAGAGACTGAGACAGAGACTGAGACAGAGACAGAGACAGAGACAGAGACAGAGACAGAGACAGAGACACAGGCGGAGGCGGAGACTGAGACAGAGACAGTGGCAGAGACAGAGACAATGACAGAGACAGAGACAGAGACAGAGACAGAGACAGAGACAGAGACAGAGACAGAGACAGAGACAGAGACAGAGACGGAGACGGAGACACAGGCGGAGGCGGAGACTGAGACAGAGACAGAGACAGTGGCAGAGACAGAGACAGAGACAGAGACAGAGACAGAGACAGAGACAGAGACAGAGACAGAGACAGAGACAGAGACAGAGACAGAGACAGAGACAGAGACAGGAACGGCGACAGAGACAGATCCAGAGACAGAGACAGTGACAGAGACAGAAACGGAGACAGAGACAGAGTCAGAGACAGAGCCAGAGGGAGATCCAGAGACAGAGACGGAGACAGATACAGAGACAGGCGGAGAGACAGCGGCAGAGACAGAGACAGAGACAGAGGCAGAGACAGAGACACAGACAGAGACAGTGGGTCAGGTGACAGCGACGGTGTCAGAGGGGGTGGAACAAAGACGGAGACAAGGACGGAGACAGAGAATGAGACAGAGACAGTGGCAGAGACAGAGACAATGACAGAGACAGAGAGAGAGACAGAGACAGAGACAGAGACAGAGACAGAGACAGAGACCGAGACAGAGACAGAGACAGAGACAGAGACAGAGACAGCGACAGTGACAGAGACAGAGACAGAGACAGAGATAGAGACAGAGACAGAGACGGAGACGGAGACCGAGACAGAGGCAGAGAGAGAGACAGAGGCAGAGACAGAGACAGAGACAGAGACAGAGACAGAGACAGATCCAGAGACAGATCCAGAGACAGATACAGATCCAGAGACAGATCCAGAGACAGATACAGAGACAGAGGGAGAGACAGCGGCAGAGACAGAGACAGAGGGGCAGGTGACAAAGACGGTGTCAGAGGGGGAGGAACAAAGACGGAGACAAGGACGGAGACAGAGAATGGGACAGAGACAGCGGCAGAGACAGAGACAATGACAGAGACAGAGACAGAGACAGAGACAGAGACAGAGACAGGGACAGAGGCAGAGACCGAGACAGAGACAGAGACTGAGACAGAGACTGAGACAGAGACAGAGACAGAGACAGAGACAGAGACAGAGACACAGGCGGAGGCGGAGACTGAGACAGAGACAGTGGCAGAGACAGAGACAATGACAGAGACAGAGACAGAGACAGAGACAGAGACAGAGACAGAGACGGAGACGGAGACACAGGCGGAGGCGGAGACTGAGACAGAGACAGAGACAGTGGCAGAGACAGAGACAATGACAGAGACAGAGACAGAGACAGAGACAGAGACAGAGACAGAGACAGAGACTGAGACAGAGACAGAGACAGAGACAGAGACAGAGACAGAGACAGAGACAGAGACGGAGACGGAGACACAGGCGGAGGCGGAGACTGAGACAGGGACAGAGACAGTGGCAGAGACAGAGACAATGACAGAGACAGAGACAGAGACAGAGACAGAGACAGAGGGAGAGACAGCGGCAGAGACAGAGACAGAGGGGCAGGTGACAAAGACGGTGTCAGAGGGGGAGGAACAAAGACGGAGACAAGGACGGAGACAGAGAATGAGACAGAGACAGAGACAGAGACAGAGACAGAGACAGAGACAGAGACAGAGACAGAGACAGAGACAGAGACGGAGACGGAGACACAGGCGGAGGCGGAGACTGAGACAGGGACAGAGACAGTGGCAGAGACAGAGACAATGACAGAGACAGAGACAGAGACAGAGACAGAGACAGAGACAGAGACAGAGACAGAGACAGAGACAGAGACAGAGACAGAGACAGAGACAGAGACAGAGACAGAGACAGGAACGGCGACAGAGACAGATCCAGAGACAGATCCAGAGACAGATACAGAGACAGAGGGAGAGACAGCGGCAGAGACAGAGACAGAGGGGCAGGTGACAAAGACGGTGTCAGAGGGGGAGGAACAAAGACGGAGACAAGGACGGAGACAGAGAATGAGACAGAGACAGTGGCAGAGACAGAGACAATGACAGAGACAATGACAGAGACAGAGACAGAGACAGAGACAGAGACAGGGACAGAGGCAGAGACCGAGACAGAGACAGAGACTGAGACAGAGACAGAGACAGAGACAGAGACAGAGACAGAGACAGAGACAGAGACAGAGACAGAGACAGAGACAGAGACAGAGACAGAGACAGAGACAGATACAGAGACAGAGACAGAGACAGAGACAGAGACAGAGACAGAGACAGAGATAGAGACAGAGACAGAGACAGAGACAGAGACAGGAACGGAGACAGAGACAGAGGCAGAGACAGAGACAGAGACGGAGACAGGAACGGAGACAGAGACAGAGACAGAGACAGAGACAGCGACAGTGACAGAGACAGAGACAGAGACAGAGACAGAGACAGAGACAGAGACAGAGACAGAGACAGAGACAGAGACAGAGGCAGAGACAGAGACAGAGACAGAGACAGAGACAGAGACAGAGACAGAGACAGAGACAGAGACAGAGACAGAGACAGAGACAGAGACAGAGACAGAGACAGTGACAGAGACAGAAACGGAGACAGAGACAGAGTCAGAGACAGAGCCAGAGGGAGATCCAGAGACAGAGACGGAGACAGATACAGAGACAGGCGGAGAGACAGCGGCAGAGACAGAGACAGAGACAGAGGCAGAGACAGAGACACAGACAGAGACAGTGGGTCAGGTGACAGCGACGGTGTCAGAGGGGGTGGAACAAAGACGGAGACAAGGACGGAGACAGAGAATGAGACAGAGACAGTGGCAGAGACAGAGACAATGACAGAGACAGAGAGAGAGACAGAGACAGAGACAGAGACAGAGACAGAGACAGAGACCGAGACAGAGACAGAGACAGAGACAGAGACAGAGACAGAGACAGAGACAGAGACAGAGACAGCGACAGTGACAGAGACAGAAACGGAGACAGAGACAGAGTCAGAGACAGAGCCAGAGGGAGATCCAGAGACAGAGACGGAGACAGGTACAGAGACAGGCGGAGAGACAGCGGCAGAGACAGAGACAGAGACAGAGGCAGAGACAGAGACACAGACAGAGACAGTGGGTCAGGTGACAGCGACGGTGTCAGAGGGGGTGGAACAAAGACGGAGACAAGGACGGAGACAGAGAATGAGACAGAGACAGTGGCAGAGACAGAGACAATGACAGAGACAGAGACAGAGACAGAGACAGAGACAGAGACAGAGACAGAGACAGAGACAGAGACATAGACAGAGACAGAGACAGAGACAGAGACAGAGACAGGGACAGAGACAGAGACAGAGACAGAGACAGAGACAGAGATAGAGACAGAGACAGAGACGGAGACGGAGACCGAGACAGAGGCAGAGAGAGAGACAGAGGCAGAGACAGAGACAGAGACAGAGACAGAGACAGAGACAGATCCAGAGACAGATCCAGAGACAGATACAGATCCAGAGACAGATCCAGAGACAGATACAGAGACAGAGGGAGAGACAGCGGCAGAGACAGAGACAGAGGGGCAGGTGACAAAGACGGTGTCAGAGGGGGAGGAACAAAGACGGAGACAAGGACGGAGACAGAGAATGGGACAGAGACAGCGGCAGAGACAGAGACAATGACAGAGACAGAGACAGAGACAGAGACAGAGACAGAGACAGGGACAGAGGCAGAGACCGAGACAGAGACAGAGACTGAGACAGAGACTGAGACAGAGACAGAGACAGAGACAGAGACAGAGACACAGGCGGAGGCGGAGACTGAGACAGAGACAGTGGCAGAGACAGAGACAATGACAGAGACAGAGACAGAGACAGAGACAGAGACAGAGACAGAGACGGAGACGGAGACACAGGCGGAGGCGGAGACTGAGACAGAGACAGAGACAGTGGCAGAGACAGAGACAATGACAGAGACAGAGACAGAGACAGAGACAGAGACAGAGACAGAGACAGAGACAGAGACAGAGACAGAGACAGAGACAGAGACAGAGACAGAGACAGAGACAGAGACAGGAACGGCGACAGAGACAGATCCAGAGACAGATCCAGAGACAGATACAGAGACAGAGGGAGAGACAGCGGCAGAGACAGAGACAGAGGGGCAGGTGACAAAGACGGTGTCAGAGGGGGAGGAACAAAGACGGAGACAAGGACGGAGACAGAGAATGAGACAGAGACAGTGGCAGAGACAGAGACAATGACAGAGACAATGATAGAGACAGAGACAGAGACAGAGACAGAGACAGGGACAGAGGCAGAGACCGAGACAGAGACAGAGTCTGAGACAGAGACAGAGACAGAGACAGAGGGAGAGACAGCGGCAGAGACAGAGACAGAGGGGCAGGTGACAAAGACGGTGTCAGTGGGGGAGGAACAAAGACGGAGACAAGGACGGAGACAGAGAATGAGACAGAGACAGTGGCAGAGACAGAGACAATGACAGAGACAATGACAGAGACAGAGACAGAGACAGAGACAGAGACAGGGACAGAGGCAGAGACCGAGACAGAGACAGAGACAGAGACAGAGACAGAGACAGAGACAGAGACAGAGACAGAGACAGAGACAGAGACAGAGACAGAGACAGATACAGAGACAGAGACAGAGACAGAGACAGAGACAGAGACAGAGACAGAGATAGAGACAGAGACAGAGACAGAGACAGAGACAGGAACGGAGACAGAGACAGAGGCAGAGACAGAGACAGAGACAGAGACAGGAACGGAGACAGAGACAGAGACAGAGACAGCGACAGTGACAGAGACAGAGACAGAGACAGAGATAGAGACAGAGACAGAGACGGAGACGGAGACCGAGACAGAGGCAGAGAGAGAGACAGAGGCAGAGACAGAGACAGAGACAGAGACAGAGACAGAGACAGGGTCAGAGACAGAGACAGAGACAGAGACAGAGATAGAGACAGAGACAGAGACGGAGACGGAGACCGAGACAGAGGCAGAGAGAGAGACAGAGGCAGAGACAGAGACAGAGACAGAGACAGAGACAGATACAGATCCAGAGACAGATCCAGAGACAGATACAGAGACAGAGGGAGAGACAGCGGCAGAGACAGAGACAGAGGCAGAGACAGAGACATAGACAGAGACAGAGACAGAGACAGAGACAGAGACAGGGTCAGAGACAGAGACAGAGACAGAGACAGAGATAAAGACAGAGACAGAGACGGAGACGGAGACCGAGACAGAGGCAGAGAGAGAGACAGAGGCAGAGACAGAGACAGAGACAGAGACAGAGACAGATACAGATCCAGAGACAGATCCAGAGACAGATACAGAGACAGAGGGAGAGACAGCGGCAGAGACAGAGACAGAGGGGCAGGTGACAAAGACGGTGTCAGAGGGGGAGGAACAAAGACGGAGACAAGGACGGAGACAGAGAATGAGACAGAGACAGCGGCAGAGACAGAGACAATGACAGAGACAGAGACAGAGACAGAGACAGAGACAGAGACAGGGACAGAGGCAGAGACCGAGACAGAGACAGAGACTGAGACAGAGACTGAGACAGAGACAGAGACAGAGACAGAGACAGAGACAGAGACAGAGACACAGGCGGAGGCGGAGACTGAGACAGAGACAGTGGCAGAGACAGAGACAATGACAGAGACAGAGACAGAGACAGAGACAGAGACAGAGACAGAGACAGAGACAGAGACAGAGACGGAGACGGAGACACAGGCGGAGGCGGAGACTGAGACAGAGACAGAGACAGTGGCAGAGACAGAGACAGAGACAGAGACAGAGACAGAGGGAGATCCAGAGACAGAGACGGAGACAGATACAGAGACAGGCGGAGAGACAGCGGCAGAGACAGAGACAGAGACAGAGGCAGAGACAGAGACACAGACAGAGACAGTGGGTCAGGTGACAGCGACGGTGTCAGAGGGGGTGGAACAAAGACGGAGACAAGGACGGAGACAGAGAATGAGACAGAGACAGTGGCAGAGACAGAGACAATGACAGAGACAGAGACAGAGACAGAGACAGAGACAGAGACAGAGGCAGAGACAGAGACATAGACAGAGACAGAGACAGAGACAGAGACAGAGACAGGGTCAGAGACAGAGACAGAGACAGAGACAGAGATAGAGACAGAGACAGAGACGGAGACGGAGACCGAGACAGAGGCAGAGAGAGAGACAGAGGCAGAGACAGAGACAGAGACAGAGACAGAGACAGATACAGATCCAGAGACAGATCCAGAGACAGATACAGAGACAGAGGGAGAGACAGCGGCAGAGACAGAGACAGAGGGGCAGGTGACAAAGACGGTGTCAGAGGGGGAGGAACAAAGACGGAGACAAGGACGGAGACAGAGAATGAGACAGAGACAGCGGCAGAGACAGAGACAATGACAGAGGCAGAGACAGAGACAGAGACAGAGACAGAGACAGGGACAGAGGCAGAGACCGAGACAGAGACAGAGACTGAGACAGAGACTGAGACAGAGACAGAGACAGAGACAGAGACAGAGACAGAGACAGAGACACAGGCGGAGGCGGAGACTGAGACAGAGACAGTGGCAGAGACAGAGACAATGACAGAGACAGAGACAGAGACAGAGACAGAGACAGAGACAGAGACAGAGACAGAGACAGAGACAGAGACGGAGACGGAGACACAGGCGGAGGCGGAGACTGAGACAGAGACAGAGACAGTGGCAGAGACAGAGACAGAGACAGAGACAGAGACAGAGACAGAGACAGAGACAGAGACAGAGACAGAGACAGAGACAGAGACAGAGACAGAGACAGAGACAGGAACGGCGACAGAGACAGATCCAGAGACAGAGACAGTGACAGAGACAGAAACGGAGACAGAGACAGAGTCAGAGACAGAGCCAGAGGGAGATCCAGAGACAGAGACGGAGACAGATACAGAGACAGGCGGAGAGACAGCGGCAGAGACAGAGACAGAGACAGAGGCAGAGACAGAGACACAGACAGAGACAGTGGGTCAGGTGACAGCGACGGTGTCAGAGGGGGTGGAACAAAGACGGAGACAAGGACGGAGACAGAGAATGAGACAGAGACAGTGGCAGAGACAGAGACAATGACAGAGACAGAGAGAGAGACAGAGACAGAGACAGAGACAGAGACAGAGACAGAGACCGAGACAGAGACAGAGACAGAGACAGAGACAGAGACAGCGACAGTGACAGAGACAGAGACAGAGACAGAGATAGAGACAGAGACAGAGACGGAGACGGAGACCGAGACAGAGGCAGAGAGAGAGACAGAGGCAGAGACAGAGACAGAGACAGAGACAGAGACAGAGACAGATCCAGAGACAGATCCAGAGACAGATACAGATCCAGAGACAGATCCAGAGACAGATACAGAGACAGAGGGAGAGACAGCGGCAGAGACAGAGACAGAGGGGCAGGTGACAAAGACGGTGTCAGAGGGGGAGGAACAAAGACGGAGACAAGGACGGAGACAGAGAATGGGACAGAGACAGCGGCAGAGACAGAGACAATGACAGAGACAGAGACAGAGACAGAGACAGAGACAGAGACAGGGACAGAGGCAGAGACCGAGACAGAGACAGAGACTGAGACAGAGACTGAGACAGAGACAGAGACAGAGACAGAGACAGAGACAGAGACACAGGCGGAGGCGGAGACTGAGACAGAGACAGTGGCAGAGACAGAGACAATGACAGAGACAGAGACAGAGACAGAGACAGAGACAGAGACAGAGACGGAGACGGAGACACAGGCGGAGGCGGAGACTGAGACAGAGACAGAGACAGTGGCAGAGACAGAGACAATGACAGAGACAGAGACAGAGACAGAGACAGAGACAGAGACAGAGACAGAGACAGAGACTGAGACAGAGACAGAGACAGAGACAGAGACAGAGACAGAGACAGAGACAGAGACGGAGACGGAGACACAGGCGGAGGCGGAGACTGAGACAGGGACAGAGACAGTGGCAGAGACAGAGACAATGACAGAGACAGAGACAGAGACAGAGACAGAGACAGAGGGAGAGACAGCGGCAGAGACAGAGACAGAGGGGCAGGTGACAAAGACGGTGTCAGAGGGGGAGGAACAAAGACGGAGACAAGGACGGAGACAGAGAATGAGACAGAGACAGAGACAGAGACAGAGACAGAGACAGAGACAGAGACAGAGACAGAGACAGAGACGGAGACGGAGACACAGGCGGAGGCGGAGACTGAGACAGGGACAGAGACAGTGGCAGAGACAGAGACAATGACAGAGACAGAGACAGAGACAGAGACAGAGACAGAGACAGAGACAGAGACAGAGACAGAGACAGAGACAGAGACAGAGACAGAGACAGAGACAGAGACAGAGACAGAGACAGGAACGGCGACAGAGACAGATCCAGAGACAGATCCAGAGACAGATACAGAGACAGAGGGAGAGACAGCGGCAGAGACAGAGACAGAGGGGCAGGTGACAAAGACGGTGTCAGAGGGGGAGGAACAAAGACGGAGACAAGGACGGAGACAGAGAATGAGACAGAGACAGTGGCAGAGACAGAGACAATGACAGAGACAATGACAGAGACAGAGACAGAGACAGAGACAGAGACAGGGACAGAGGCAGAGACCGAGACAGAGACAGAGACTGAGACAGAGACAGAGACAGAGACAGAGACAGAGACAGAGACAGAGACAGAGACAGAGACAGAGACAGAGACAGAGACAGAGACAGAGACAGATACAGAGACAGAGACAGAGACAGAGACAGAGACAGAGACAGAGACAGAGATAGAGACAGAGACAGAGACAGAGACAGAGACAGGAACGGAGACAGAGACAGAGGCAGAGACAGAGACAGAGACGGAGACAGGAACGGAGACAGAGACAGAGACAGAGACAGCGACAGTGACAGAGACAGAGACAGAGACAGAGACAGAGACAGAGACAGAGACAGAGACAGAGACAGAGACAGAGACAGAGACAGAGACAGAGGCAGAGACAGAGACAGAGACAGAGACAGAGACAGAGACAGAGACAGAGACAGAGACAGAGACAGAGACAGAGACAGAGACAGAGACAGAGACAGAGACAGTGACAGAGACAGAAACGGAGACAGAGACAGAGTCAGAGACAGAGCCAGAGGGAGATCCAGAGACAGAGACGGAGACAGATACAGAGACAGGCGGAGAGACAGCGGCAGAGACAGAGACAGAGACAGAGGCAGAGACAGAGACACAGACAGAGACAGTGGGTCAGGTGACAGCGACGGTGTCAGAGGGGGTGGAACAAAGACGGAGACAAGGACGGAGACAGAGAATGAGACAGAGACAGTGGCAGAGACAGAGACAATGACAGAGACAGAGAGAGAGACAGAGACAGAGACAGAGACAGAGACAGAGACAGAGACCGAGACAGAGACAGAGACAGAGACAGAGACAGAGACAGAGACAGAGACAGAGACAGAGACAGCGACAGTGACAGAGACAGAAACGGAGACAGAGACAGAGTCAGAGACAGAGCCAGAGGGAGATCCAGAGACAGAGACGGAGACAGGTACAGAGACAGGCGGAGAGACAGCGGCAGAGACAGAGACAGAGACAGAGGCAGAGACAGAGACACAGACAGAGACAGTGGGTCAGGTGACAGCGACGGTGTCAGAGGGGGTGGAACAAAGACGGAGACAAGGACGGAGACAGAGAATGAGACAGAGACAGTGGCAGAGACAGAGACAATGACAGAGACAGAGACAGAGACAGAGACAGAGACAGAGACAGAGACAGAGACAGAGACATAGACAGAGACAGAGACAGAGACAGAGACAGAGACAGGGACAGAGACAGAGACAGAGACAGAGACAGAGACAGAGATAGAGACAGAGACAGAGACGGAGACGGAGACCGAGACAGAGGCAGAGAGAGAGACAGAGGCAGAGACAGAGACAGAGACAGAGACAGAGACAGAGACAGATCCAGAGACAGATCCAGAGACAGATACAGATCCAGAGACAGATCCAGAGACAGATACAGAGACAGAGGGAGAGACAGCGGCAGAGACAGAGACAGAGGGGCAGGTGACAAAGACGGTGTCAGAGGGGGAGGAACAAAGACGGAGACAAGGACGGAGACAGAGAATGGGACAGAGACAGCGGCAGAGACAGAGACAATGACAGAGACAGAGACAGAGACAGAGACAGAGACAGAGACAGGGACAGAGGCAGAGACCGAGACAGAGACAGAGACTGAGACAGAGACTGAGACAGAGACAGAGACAGAGACAGAGACAGAGACACAGGCGGAGGCGGAGACTGAGACAGAGACAGTGGCAGAGACAGAGACAATGACAGAGACAGAGACAGAGACAGAGACAGAGACAGAGACAGAGACGGAGACGGAGACACAGGCGGAGGCGGAGACTGAGACAGAGACAGAGACAGTGGCAGAGACAGAGACAATGACAGAGACAGAGACAGAGACAGAGACAGAGACAGAGACAGAGACAGAGACAGAGACAGAGACAGAGACAGAGACAGAGACAGAGACAGAGACAGGAACGGCGACAGAGACAGATCCAGAGACAGATCCAGAGACAGATACAGAGACAGAGGGAGAGACAGCGGCAGAGACAGAGACAGAGGGGCAGGTGACAAAGACGGTGTCAGAGGGGGAGGAACAAAGACGGAGACAAGGACGGAGACAGAGAATGAGACAGAGACAGTGGCAGAGACAGAGACAATGACAGAGACAATGATAGAGACAGAGACAGAGACAGAGACAGAGACAGGGACAGAGGCAGAGACCGAGACAGAGACAGAGTCTGAGACAGAGACAGAGACAGAGACAGAGGGAGAGACAGCGGCAGAGACAGAGACAGAGGGGCAGGTGACAAAGACGGTGTCAGTGGGGGAGGAACAAAGACGGAGACAAGGACGGAGACAGAGAATGAGACAGAGACAGTGGCAGAGACAGAGACAATGACAGAGACAATGACAGAGACAGAGACAGAGACAGAGACAGAGACAGGGACAGAGGCAGAGACCGAGACAGAGACAGAGACAGAGACAGAGACAGAGACAGAGACAGAGACAGAGACAGAGACAGAGACAGAGACAGAGACAGATACAGAGACAGAGACAGAGACAGAGACAGAGACAGAGACAGAGACAGAGATAGAGACAGAGACAGAGACAGAGACAGAGACAGGAACGGAGACAGAGACAGAGGCAGAGACAGAGACAGAGACAGAGACAGGAACGGAGACAGAGACAGAGACAGAGACAGCGACAGTGACAGAGACAGAGACAGAGACAGAGATAGAGACAGAGACAGAGACGGAGACGGAGACCGAGACAGAGGCAGAGAGAGAGACAGAGGCAGAGACAGAGACAGAGACAGAGACAGAGACAGAGACAGAGACAGGAACGGAGACAGAGACAGAGACAGAGACAGAGACAGAGACAGAGGCAGGAACGGAGACAGAGACAGAGACAGAGACAGAGACAGCGACAGTGACAGAGACAGAGACAGAGACAGAGATAGAGACAGAGACAGAGACGGAGACGGAGACCGAGACAGAGGCAGAGAGAGAGACAGAGGCAGAGACAGAGACAGAGACAGAGACAGAGACAGAGACAGATCCAGAGACAGATCCAGAGACAGATACAGAGGCAGAGGGAGAGACAGCGGCAGAGACAGAGACAGAGGGGCAGGTGACAAAGACGGTGTCAGAGGGGGAGGAGCAAAGACGGAGACAAGGACGGAGACAGAGACAGTGGCAGAGACAGAGACAATGACAGAGACAGAGACAGAGACAGAGACAGAGACAGAGACAGAGACGGAGACGGAGACACAGGCGGAGGCGGAGACTGAGACAGAGACAGAGACAGTGGCAGAGACACAGACAATGACAGAGACAGGGACAGAGACAGAGACAGAGACAGAGACAGAGTCAGAGACAGAGCCAGAGGGAGATCCAGAGACAGAGACGGAGACAGATACAGAGACAGGCGGAGAGACAGCGGCAGAGACAGAGACAGAGACAGAGGCAGAGACAGAGACACAGACAGAGACAGTGGGTCAGGTGACAGCGACGGTGTCAGAGGGGGTGGAACAAAGACGGAGACAAGGACGGAGACAGAGAATGAGACAGAGACAGTGGCAGAGACAGAGACAATGACAGAGACAGAGGCAGAGACAGAGACAGAGACAGAGACAGAGACAGAGACAGAGACAGAGACAGAGACAGAGACAGAGACAGAGACAGAGACAGAGACCGAGACAGAGACAGAGACAGAGACAGAGACAGAGACAGAGACAGAGACAGAGACAGAGACAGCGACAGTGACAGAGACAGAAACGGAGACAGAGACAGAGTCAGAGACAGAGCCAGAGGGAGATCCAGAGACAGAGACGGAGACAGATACAGAGACAGGCGGAGAGACAGCGGCAGAGACAGAGACAGAGACAGAGGCAGAGACAGAGACACAGACAGAGACAGAGACAGAGACAGAGACAGAGACAGAGACAGAGACAGAGACAGAGACAGAGACAGAGACAGGAACGGCGACAGAGACAGAGACAGGAACGGCGACAGGGACAGATCCAGAGACAGATCCAGAGACAGATACAGAGACAGAGGGAGAGACAGCGGCAGATACAGAGACAGAGGGGCAGGTGACAAAGACGGTGTCAGAGGGGGAGGAACAAAGACGGAGACAAGGACGGAGACAGAGAATGAGACAGAGACAGTGGCAGAGACAGAGACAATGACAGAGACAATGATAGAGACAGAGACAGAGACAGAGACAGAGACAGGGACAGAGGCAGAGACCGAGACAGAGACAGAGACTGAGACAGAGACAGAGACAGAGACAGAGACAGAGACAGAGACAGAGACAGAGACAGAGACAGAGACAGAGACAGAGACAGAGACAGAGACAGAGACAGAGACAGAGACAGAGACAGAGACAGATACAGAGACAGAGACAGAGACAGAGACAGAGACAGAGACAGAGACAGAGATAGAGATAGAGACAGAGACAGAGACAGAGACAGAGACAGAGACAGAGACAGAGACAGAGACAGAGACAGAGACAGAGACAGAGACAGAGACAGAGACAGAGACAGAGACAGAGACAGAAACAGAGACAGAGACAGAGTCAGAGACAGAGACAGAGACAGAGACAGAGACAGAGACAGAGACAGAGACAGAGACAGAGACCGAGACAGAGACAGAGACAGAGACAGAGACAGAGACAGAGACAGCGACAGTGACAGAGACAGAGACAGAGACAGAGACAGGGACAGAGGCAGAGACCGAGACAGAGACAGAGACTGAGACAGAGGCTGAGACAGAGACAGAGACAGAGACAGAGACAGAGACAGAGACACAGGCGGAGGCGGAGACTGAGACAGAGACAGTGGCAGAGACAGAGACAATGACAGAGACAGAGACAGAGACAGAGACAAAGACAGAGACAGAGACAGAGACAGAGACAGAGACGGAGACGGAGACACAGGCGGAGGCGGAGACTGAGACAGAGACAGAGACAGTGGCAGAGACAGAGACAGAGACAGAGACAGAGACAGAGACAGAGACAGAGACAGAGACAGAGACAGAGACAGAGACAGGAACGGCGACAGAGACAGATCCAGAGACAGATCCAGAGACAGATACAGAGACAGATGGAGAGACAGCGGCAGAGACAGAGACAGAGGGGCAGGTGACAAAGACGGTGTCAGAGGGGGAGGAACAAAGACGGAGACAAGGACGGAGACAGAGAATGAGACAGAGACAGTGGCAGAGACAGAGACAATGACAGAGACAATGACAGAGACAGAGACAGAGACAGAGACAGGGACAGAGGCAGAGACCGAGACAGAGACAGAGACTGAGACAGAGACAGAGACAGAGACAGAGACAGAGACAGAGACAGAGACAGAGACAGAGACAGAGACAGAGACAGAGACAGAGACAGAGACAGAGACAGAGACAGAGACAGAGACAGAGACAGATACAGAGACAGAGACAGAGACAGAGACAGAGACAGAGACAGAGACAGAGACAGAGATAGAGACAGAGACAGAGACAGAGACAGAGACAGGAACGGAGACAGAGACAAAGGCAGAGACAGAGACAGAGGCAGGAACGGAGACAGAGACAGAGACAGAGACAGCGACAGTGACAGAGACAGAGACAGAGACAGAGATAGAGACAGAGACAGAGACGGAGACGGAGACCGAGACAGAGGCAGAGAGAGAGACAGAGGCAGAGACAGAGACAGAGACAGAGACAGAGACAGAGACAGATCCAGAGACAGATCCAGAGACAGATACAGAGACAGAGGGAGAGACAGCGGCAGAGACAGAGGCAGAGGGGCAGGTGACAAAGACGGTGTCAGAGGGGGAGGAACAAGGACGGAGACAAGGACGGAGACAGAGAATGAGACAGAGACAGTGGCAGAGACAGAGACAATGACAGAGACAGAGACAGAGACAGAGACAGAGACAGAGACAGAGACGGAGACGGAGACACAGGCGGAGGCGGAGACTGAGACAGAGACAGAGACAGTGGCAGAGACACAAACAATGACAGAGACAGGGACAGAGACAGAGACAGAGACAGAGACAGAGACAGAGACAGAGACAGAGACAGAGACAGAGATAGAGACAGAGACAGAGACAGAGACAGAGACAGAGACAGAGACAGAGACAGAGACAGAGACAGAGACAGAGACAGAGACAGAAACAGAGACAGAGACAGAGTCAGAGACAGAGACAGAGACAGAGACAGAGACAGAGACAGAGACAGAGACAGAGACAGAGACCGAGACAGAGACAGAGACAGAAACAGAGACAGAGACAGAGTCAGAGACAGAGACAGAGACAGAGACAGAGACAGAGACAGAGACAGAGACAGAGACCGAGACAGAGACAGAGACAGAGACAGAGACAGAGACAGAGACAGAGACAGAGACAGCGACAGTGACAGAGACAGAAACGGAGACAGAGACATAGTCAGAGACAGAGCCAGAGGGAGATCCAGAGACAGAGACGGAGACAGATACAGAGACAGGCGGAGAGACAGCGGCAGAGACAGAGACAGAGACAGAGGCAGAGACAGAGACACAGACAGAGACAGTGTGTCAGGTGACAGCGACGGTGTCAGAGGGGGTGGAACAAAGACGGAGACAAGGACGGAGACAGAGAATGAGACAGAGACAGTGGCAGAGACAGAGACAATGACAGAGACAGAGACAGAGACAGAGACAGAGACAGAGACAGAGGCAGAGACAGAGACATAGACAGAGACAGAGACAGAGACAGAGACAGAGACAGGGACAGAGACAGAGACAGAGACAGAGACAGAGATAGAGACAGAGACAGAGACGGAGACGGAGACCGAGACAGAGGCAGAGAGAGAGACAGAGGCAGAGACAGAGACAGAGACAGAGACAGAGGCAGAGACAGAGACAGATCCAGAGACAGATCCAGAGACAGATACAGAGACAGAGGGAGAGACAGCGGCAGAGACAGAGACAGAGGGGCAGGTGACAAAGACGGTGTCAGAGGGGGAGGAACAAAGACGGAGACAAGGACGGAGACAGAGAATGAGACAGAGACAGCGGCAGAGACAGAGACAATGACAGAGACAGAGACAGAGACAGAGACAGAGACAGAGACAGGGACAGAGGCAGAGACCGAGACAGAGACAGAGACTGAGACAGAGACTGAGACAGAGACAGAGACAGAGACAGAGACAGAGACAGAGACACAGGCGGAGGCGGAGACTGAGACAGAGACAGTGGCAGAGACACAGACAATGACAGAGACAGAGACAGAGACAGAGACAGAGACAGAGACAGAGACAGAGACAGAGACAGAGACAGAGACAGAGACGGAGACGGAGACACAGGCGGAGTCGGAGACTGAGACAGAGACAGAGACAGAGACAGAGACAGAGACAGAGACAGAGACAGAGACAGAGACAGAGACAGAGACAGAGACAGAGACAGAGACAGAGACAGAGACAGTGACAGAGACAGAAACGGAGACAGAGACAGAGTCAGAGACAGAGCCAGAGGGAGATCCAGAGACAGAGACGGAGACAGATACAGAGACAGGCGGAGAGACAGCGGCAGAGACAGAGACAGAGACAGAGGCAGAGACAGAGACACAGACAGAGACAGTGGGTCAGGTGACAGCGACGGTGTCAGAGGGGGTGGAACAAAGACGGAGACAAGGACGGAGACAGAGAATGAGACAGAGACAGTGGCAGAGACAGAGACAATGACAGAGACAGAGACAGAGACAGAGACAGAGACAGAGACAGAGACAGAGACAGAGACAGAGACATAGACAGAGACAGAGACAGAGACAGAGACAGAGACAGGGACAGAGACAGAGACAGAGACAGAGACAGAGACAGAGACAGAGATAGAGACAGAGACAGAGACTGAGACGGAGACCGAGACAGAGGCAGAGAGAGAGACAGAGGCAGAGACAGAGACAGAGACAGAGACAGAGACAGAGACAGATCCAGAGACAGATCCAGAGACAGATACAGAGACAGAGGGAGAGACAGCGGCAGAGACAGAGACAGAGGGGCAGGTGACAAAGACGGTCAGAGGGGGAGGAACAAAGACGGAGACAAGGACGGAGACAGAGAATGAGACAGAGACAGCGGCAGAGACAGAGACAATGACAGAGACAGAGACAGAGACAGAGACAGAGACAGAGACAGAGACAGAGACAGAGACAGAGACAGATACAGAGACAGCGACAGAGACAGAGACAGAGACAGAGACAGAGACAGAGACAGTGATAGAGACAGAGACAGAGACAGAGACAGAGACAGGAACGGAGACAGAGACAGAGGCAGAGACAGAGACAGAGACAGAGACAGGAACGGAGACAGAGACAGAGACAGAGACAGCGACAGTGACAGAGACAGAGACAGAGACAGAGATAGAGACAGAGACAGAGACGGAGACGGAGACCGAGACAGAGGCAGAGAGAGAGACAGAGGCAGAGACAGAGACAGAGACAGAGACAGAGACAGAGACAGAGACAGGAACGGAGACAGAGACAGAGACAGAGACAGAGACAGAGACAGAGGCAGGAACGGAGACAGAGACAGAGACAGAGACAGCGACAGTGACAGAGACAGAGACAGAGACAGAGATAGAGACAGAGACAGAGACGGAGACGGAGACCGAGACAGAGGCAGAGAGAGAGACAGAGGCAGAGACAGAGACAGAGACAGAGACAGAGACAGAGACAGAGACAGATCCAGAGACAGATCCAGAGACAGATACAGAGACAGAGGGAGAGACAGCGTCAGAGACAGAGACAGAGGGGCAGGTGACAAAGACGGTGTCAGAGGGGGAGGAACAAAGACGGAGACAAGGACGGAGACAGAGAATGAGACAGAGACAGTGGCAGAGACAGAGACAATGACAGAGACAGAGACAGAGACAGAGACAGAGACAGAGACAGAGACGGAGACGGAGACACAGGCGGAGGCGGAGACTGAGACAGAGACAGAGACAGTGGCAGAGACACAGACAATGACAGAGACAGGGACAGAGACAGAGACAGAGACAGAGACAGAGACAGAGACAGAGACAGAGACAGAGACAGAGACAGAGACAGAGACAGAGACAGAGACAGAGACAGAGACAGAGACAGAGACAGAGACAGAGACAGAGACAGAGACAGAGACAGAGACAGAGACAGAGACAGAGACAGAGACAGAGACAGAGACAGAGACAGAGACAGTGACAGAGACAGAAACGGAGACAGAGACAGAGTCAGAGACAGAGCCAGAGGGAGATCCAGAGACAGAGACGGAGACAGATACAGAGACAGGCGGAGAGACAGCGGCAGAGACAGAGACAGAGACAGAGGCAGAGACAGAGACACAGACAGAGACAGTGGGTCAGGTGACAGCGACGGTGTCAGAGGGGGTGGAACAAAGACGGAGACAAGGACGGAGACAGAGAATGAGACAGAGACAGTGGCAGAGACAGAGACAATGACAGAGACAGAGACAGAGACAGAGACAGAGACAGAGACAGAGACAGAGACAGAGACATAGACAGAGACAGAGACAGAGACAGAGACAGAGACAGGGACAGAGACAGAGACAGAGACAGAGACAGAGACAGAGACAGAGATAGAGACAGAGACAGAGACGGAGACGGAGACCGAGACAGAGGCAGAGAGAGAGACAGAGGCAGAGACAGAGACAGAGACAGAGACAGAGACAGAGACAGATCCAGAGACAGATCCAGAGACAGATACAGAGACAGAGGGAGAGACAGCGGCAGAGACAGAGACAGAGGGGCAGGTGACAAAGACGGTCAGAGGGGGAGGAACAAAGACGGAGACAAGGACGGAGACAGAGAATGAGACAGAGACAGCGGCAGAGACAGAGACAATGACAGAGACAGAGACAGAGACAGAGACAGAGACAGAGACAGGGACAGAGGCAGAGACCGCGACAGAGACAGAGACTGAGACAGAGACTGAGACAGAGACAGAGACAGAGACAGAGACAGAGACACAGGCGGAGGCGGAGACTGAGACGGAGACAGTGGCAGAGACAGAGACAATGACAGAGACAGAGACAGAGACAGAGACAGAGACAGAGACAGAGACAGAGACATAGACAGAGACAGAGACAGAGACAGAGACAGAGACAGGGACAGAGACAGAGACAGAGACAGAGACAGAGACAGAGACAGAGACAGAGACACAGGCGGAGGCGGAGACTGAGACAGAGACAGTGGCAGAGACAGAGACAGAGACAGAGACAGAGACAGAGACAGAGACACCGACAGTGACAGAGACAGAAACGGAGACAGAGACAGAGTCAGAGACAGAGCCAGAGGGAGATCCAGAGACAGAGACGGAGACAGATACAGAGACAGGCGGAGAGACAGCGGCAGAGACAGAGACAGAGACAGAGGCAGAGACAGAGACACAGACAGAGACAGTGGGTCAGGTGACAGCGACGGTGTCAGAGGGGGTGGAACAAAGACGGAGACAAGGACGGAGACAGAGAATGAGACAGAGACAGTGGCAGAGACAGAGACAATGACAGAGACAGAGACAGAGACAGAGACAGAGACAGAGACAGAGACAGAGACATAGACAGAGACAGAGACAGAGACAGAGACAGAGACAGGGACAGAGACAGAGACAGAGACAGAGACAGAGACAGAGACAGAGACAGAGACACAGGCGGAGGCGGAGACTGAGACAGAGACAGTGGCAGAGACAGAGACAGAGACAGAGACAGAGACAGAGACAGATCCAGAGACAGATCCAGAGACAGATACAGAGACAGAGGGAGAGACAGCGGCAGAGACAGAGGCAGAGGGGCAGGTGACAAAGACGGTGTCAGAGGGGGAGGAACAAAGACGGAGACAAGGACGGAGACAGAGAATGAGACAGAGACAGCGGCAGAGACAGAGACAATGACAGAGACAGAGACAGAGACAGAGACAGAGACAGAGACAGGGACAGAGGCAGAGACCGAGACAGAGACAGAGACTGAGACAGAGACTGAGACAGAGACAGAGACAGGGACAGAGACAGAGACACAGGCGGAGGCGGAGACTGAGACAGAGACAGTGGCAGAGACAGAGACAATGACAGAGACAGAGACAGAGACAGAGACAGAGACAGAGACAGAGACAGAGACAGAGACAGAGACAGAGACGGAGACGGAGACACAGGCGGAGGCGGAGACTGAGACAGAGACAGAGACAGTGGCAGAGACAGAGACAATGACAGAGACAGAGACAGAGACAGAGACAGAGACAGAGACAGAGACAGAGACAGAGACAGAGACAGAGACAGAGACAGAGACAGAGACAGAGACAGAGGCAGAGACAGGAACGGCGACAGAGACAGATCCAGAGACAGATCCAGAGACAGATACAGAGACAGAGGGAGAGACAGCGGCAGAGACAGAGACAGAGACAGAGACAGAGGGAGAGACAGCGGCAGAGACAGAGACAGAGGGGCAGGTGACAAAGACGGTGTCAGAGGGGGAGGAACAAAGACGGAGACAAGGACGGAGACAGAGAATGAGACAGAGACAGTGGCAGAGACAGAGACAATGACAGAGACAGAGACAGAGACAGAGACAGAGACAGAGACAGAGACAGAGACGGAGACGGAGACACAGGCGGAGGCGGAGACTGAGACAGAGACAGAGACAGTGGCAGAGACACAGACAATGACAGAGACAGGGACAGAGACAGAGACAGAGACAGAGACAGAGACAGAGACAGAGACAGAGACAGAGACAGAGACAGAGACAGAGACAGAGACAGAGACAGAGACAGAGACAGAGACAGAGACAGAGACAGAGACAGAGACAGAGACAGAGACAGAGACAGAGACAGAGACAGAGACAGAGACAGTGACAGAGACAGAAACGGAGACAGAGACAGAGTCAGAGACAGAGCCAGAGGGAGATCCAGAGACAGAGACGGAGACAGATACAGAGACAGGCGGAGAGACAGCGGCAGAGACAGAGACAGAGACAGAGGCAGAGACAGAGACACAGACAGAGACAGTGGGTCAGGTGACAGCCACGGTGTCAGAGGGGGTGGAACAAAGACGGAGACAAGGACGGAGACAGAGAATGAGACAGAGACAGTAGCAGAGACAGAGACAATGACAGAGACAGAGAGAGAGACAGAGACAGAGACAGAGACAGAGACAGAGACAGAGACAGAGACAGAGACAGAGACAGAGACAGAGACAGAGACAGAGACAGAGACAGAGACAGAGACAGAGACCGAGACAGAGACAGAGACAGAGACAGAGACAGAGACAGAGACAGAGACAGAGACAGAGACAGTGACAGAGACAGAAACGGAGACAGAGACAGAGTCAGAGACAGAGCCAGAGGGAGATCCAGAGACAGAGACGGAGACAGATACAGAGACAGGCGGAGAGACAGCGGCAGAGACAGAGACAGAGACAGAGGCAGAGACAGAGACACAGACAGAGACAGTGGGTCAGGTGACAGCGACGGTGTCAGAGGGGGTGGAACAAAGACGGAGACAAGGACGGAGACAGAGAATGAGACAGAGACAGTGGCAGAGACAGAGACAATGACAGAGACAGAGACAGAGACAGAGACAGAGACAGAGACAGAGACAGAGACAGAGACATAGACAGAGACAGAGACAGAGACAGAGACAGAGACAGAGACAGGGACAGAGACAGAGACAGAGACAGAGACAGAGACAGAGATAGAGACAGAGACAGAGACGGAGACGGAGACCGAGACAGAGGCAGAGAGAGAGACAGAGGCAGAGACAGAGACAGAGACAGAGACAGAGACAGAGACAGATCCAGAGACAGATCCAGAGACGGATACAGAGACAGAGGGAGAGACAGCGGCAGAGACAGAGACAGAGGGGCAGGTGACAAAGACGGTGTCAGAGGGGGAGGAACAAAGACGGAGACAAGGACGGAGACAGAGAATGAGACAGAGACAGCGGCAGAGACAGAGACAATGACAGAGACAGAGACAGAGACAGAGACAGAGACAGAGACAGAGACAGGGACAGAGGCAGAGACCGAGACAGAGACAGAGACTGAGACAGAGACTGAGACAGAGACAGAGACAGAGACAGAGACAGAGACACAGGCGGAGGCGGAGACTGAGACAGAGACAGTGGCAGAGACAGAGACAATGACAGAGACAGAGACAGAGACAGAGACAGAGACAGAGACAGAGACAGAGACAGAGACGGAGACGGAGACACAGGCGGAGGCGGAGACTGAGACAGAGACAGAGACAGTGGCAGAGGCAGAGACAATGACAGAGACAGAGACAGAGACAGAGACAGAGACAGAGATAGAGACAGAGACAGAGACAGAGACAGAGACAGAGACAGAGACAGAGACAGAGACAGAGACAGAGACAGGAACGGCGACAGAGACAGATCCAGAGACAGATCCAGAGACAGATACAGAGACAGAGGGAGAGACAGCGGCAGAGACAGAGACAGAGGGGCAGGTGACAAAGACGGTGTCAGAGGGGGAGGAACAAAGACGGAGACAAGGACGGAGACAGAGAATGAGACAGAGACAGTGGCAGAGACAGAGACAATGACAGAGACAATGATAGAGACAGAGACAGAGACAGAGACAGAGACAGGGACAGAGGCAGAGACCGAGACAGAGGCAGAGTCTGAGACAGAGACAGAGACAGAGACAGAGGGAGAGACAGCGGCAGAGACAGAGACAGAGGGGCAGGTGACAAAGACGGTGTCAGAGGGGGAGGAACAAAGACGGAGACCAGGACGGAGACAGAGAATGAGACAGAGACAGTGGCAGAGACAGAGACAATGACAGAGACAATGACAGAGACAGAGACAGAGACAGAGACAGAGACAGGGACAGAGGCAGAGACCGAGACAGAGACAGAGACTGAGACAGAGACAGAGACAGAGACAGAGACAGAGACAGAGACAGAGACAGAGACAGAGACAGAGACAGAGACAGAGACAGAGACAGAGACAGAGACAGAGACAGAGACAGAGACAGATACAGAGACAGAGACAGAGACAGAGACAGAGACAGAGACAGAGACAGAGACAGAGATAGAGACAGAGACAGAGACAGAGACAGAGACAGAGACAGGAACGGAGACAGAGACAGAGGCAGAGACAGAGACAGAGACAGAGACAGGAACGGAGACAGAGACAGAGACAGAGACAGCGACAGTGACAGAGACAGAGACAGAGACAGAGATAGAGACAGAGACAGAGACGGAGACGGAGACCGAGACAGAGGCAGAGAGAGAGACAGAGGCAGAGACAGAGACAGAGACAGAGACAGAGACAGAGACAGAGACAGAGACAGAGACAGGAACGGAGACAGAGACAGAGACAGAGACAGAGACAGAGACAGAGGCAGGAACGGAGACAGAGACAGAGACAGAGACAGCGACAGTGACAGAGACAGAGACAGAGACAGAGATAGAGACAGAGACAGAGACGGAGACGGAGACCGAGACAGAGGCAGAGAGAGAGACAGAGGCAGAGACAGAGACAGAGACAGAGACAGAGACAGAGACAGAGACAGAGACAGATCCAGAGACAGATCCAGAGACAGATACAGAGACAGAGGGAGAGACAGCGGCAGAGACAGAGACAGAGGGGCAGGTGACAAAGACGGTGTCAGAGGGGGAGGAACAAAGACGGAGACAAGGACGGAGACAGAGAATGAGACAGAGACAGTGGCAGAGACAGAGACAATGACAGAGACAGAGACAGAGACAGAGACAGAGACAGAGACAGAGACGGAGACGGAGACACAGGCGGAGGCGGAGACTGAGACAGAGACAGAGACAGTGGCAGAGACACAGACAATGACAGAGACAGGGACAGAGACAGAGACAGAGACAGAGACAGAGACAGAGACAGAGACAGAGACAGAGACAGAGACAGAGACAGAGACAGAGACAGAGACAGAGACAGAGACAGAGACAGAGACAGAGACAGAGACAGAGACAGAGACAGAGACAGAGACAGAGACAGAGACAGAGACAGAGACAGAGACAGAGACAGAGACAGAGACAGTGACAGAGACAGAAACGGAGACAGAGACAGAGTCAGAGACAGAGCCAGAGGGAGATCCAGAGACAGAGACGGAGACAGATACAGAGACAGGCGGAGAGACAGCGGCAGAGACAGAGACAGAGACAGAGGCAGAGACAGAGACACAGACAGAGACAGTGGGTCAGGTGACAGCGACGGTGTCAGAGGGGGTGGAACAAAGACGGAGACAAGGACGGAGACAGAGAATGAGACAGAGACAGTGGCAGAGACAGAGACAATGACAGAGACAGAGAGAGAGACAGAGACGGAGACAGAGACAGAGACAGAGACAGAGACAGAGACAGAGACAGAGACAGAGACAGAGACAGAGACAGAGACAGAGACAGAGACCGAGACAGAGACAGAGACAGAGACAGAGACAGAGACAGAGACAGAGACAGAGACAGAGACAGCGACAGTGACAGAGACAGAAACGGAGACAGAGACAGAGTCAGAGACAGAGCCAGAGGGAGATCCAGAGACAGAGACGGAGACAGATACAGAGACAGGCGGAGAGACAGCGGCAGAGACAGAGACAGAGACAGAGGCAGAGACAGAGACACAGACAGAGACAGTGGGTCAGGTGACAGCGACGGTGTCAGAGGGGGTGGAACAAAGACGGAGACAAGGACGGAGACAGAGAATGAGACAGAGACAGTGGCAGAGACAGAGACAATGACAGAGACAGAGACAGAGACAGAGACAGAGACAGAGACAGAGACAGAGACAGAGACATAGACAGAGACAGAGACAGAGACAGAGACAGAGACAGGGACAGAGACAGAGACAGAGACAGAGACAGAGACAGAGATAGAGACAGAGACAGAGACGGAGACGGAGACCGAGACAGAGGCAGAGAGAGAGACAGAGGCAGAGACAGAGACAGAGACAGAGACAGAGACAGAGACAGAGACAGAGACAGAGACAGAGACAGAGACAGAGACAGAGACAGAGACAGAGGGAGAGACAGCGGCAGAGACAGAGACAGAGGGGCAGGTGACAAAGACGGTGTCAGAGGGGGAGGAACAAAGACGGAGACAAGGACGGAGACAGAGAATGAGACAGAGACAGCGGCAGAGACAGAGACAATGACAGAGACAGAGACAGAGACAGAGACAGAGACAGAGACAGGGACAGAGGCAGAGACCGAGACAGAGACAGAGACTGAGACAGAGACTGAGACAGAGACAGAGACAGAGACAGAGACAGAGACACAGGCGGAGGCGGAGACTGAGACAGAGACAGTGGCAGAGACAGAGACAATGACAGAGACAGAGACAGAGACAGAGACAGAGACAGAGACAGAGACAGAGACAGAGACAGAGACAGAGACGGAGACGGAGACACAGGCGGAGGCGGAGACTGAGACAGAGACAGAGACAGTGGCAGAGACAGAGACAATGACAGAGACAGAGACAGAGACAGAGACAGAGACAGAGACAGAGACAGAGACAGAGACAGAGACAGAGACAGAGACAGAGACAGAGACAGAGACAGAGACAGAGACAGAGACAGAGACAGGAACGGCGACAGAGACAGATCCAGAGACAGATCCAGAGACAGATACAGAGACAGAGGGAGAGACAGCGGCAGAGACAGAGACAGAGGGGCAGGTGACAAAGACGGTGTCAGAGGGGGAGGAACAAAGACGGAGACAAGGACGGAGACAGAGAATGAGACAGAGACAGTGGCAGAGACAGAGACAATGACAGAGACAATGACAGAGACAGAGACAGAGACAGAGACAGAGACAGAGACAGGGACAGAGGCAGAGACCGAGACAGAGACAGAGACTGAGACAGAGACAGAGACAGAGACAGAGACAGAGACAGAGACAGAGACAGAGACAGAGACAGAGACAGAGACAGAGACAGAGACAGAGACAGAGACAGATACAGAGACAGAGACAGAGACAGAGACAGAGACAAAGACAGAGACAGAGATAGAGACAGAGACAGAGACAGAGACAGAGACAGGAACGGAGACAGAGACAGAGGCAGAGACAGAGACAGAGACAGAGACAGGAACGGAGACAGAGACAGAGACAGAGACAGCGACAGTGACAGAGACAGAAACGGAGACAGAGACAGAGTCAGAGACAGAGCCAGAGGGAGATCCAGAGACAGAGACGGAGACAGATACAGAGACAGGCGGAGAGACAGCGGCAGAGACAGAGACAGAGACAGAGGCAGAGACAGAGACACAGACAGAGACAGTGGGTCAGGTGACAGCGACGGTGTCAGAGGGGGTGGAACAAAGACGGAGACAAGGACGGAGACAGAGAATGAGACAGAGACAGTGGCAGAGACAGAGACAATGACAGAGACAGAGACAGAGACAGAGACAGAGACAGAGACAGAGACAGAGACAGAGACAGAGACATAGACAGAGACAGAGACAGAGACAGAGACAGAGACAGGGACAGAGACAGAGACAGAGACAGAGACAGAGACAGAGATAGAGACAGAGACAGAGACGGAGACGGAGACCGAGACAGAGGCAGAGAGAGAGACAGAGGCAGAGACAGAGACAGAGACAGAGACAGAGACAGAGACAGATCCAGAGACAGATCCAGAGACAGATACAGAGACAGAGGGAGAGACAGCGGCAGAGACAGAGACAGAGGGGCAGGTGACAAAGACGGTGTCAGAGGGGGAGGAACAAAGACGGAGACAAGGACGGAGACAGAGAATGAGACAGAGACAGCGGCAGAGACAGAGACAATGACAGAGACAGAGACAGAGACAGAGACAGAGACAGAGACAGGGACAGAGGCAGAGACCGAGACAGAGACAGAGACTGAGACAGAGACAGAGACAGAGGGAGAGACAGCGGCAGAGACAGAGACAGAGGGGCAGGTGACAAAGACGGTGTCAGAGGGGGAGGAACAAAGACGGAGACAAGGACGGAGACAGAGAATGAGACAGAGACAGTGGCAGAGACAGAGACAATGACAGAGACAATGACAGAGACAGAGACAGAGACAGAGACAGAGACAGAGACAGGGACAGAGGCAGAGACCGAGACAGAGACAGAGCCAGAGGGAGATCCAGAGACAGAGACGGAGACAGATACAGAGACAGGCGGAGAGACAGCGGCAGAGACAGAGACAGAGACAGAGGCAGAGACAGAGACACAGACAGAGACAGTGGGTCAGGTGACAGCGACGGTGTCAGAGGGGGTGGAGCAAAGACGGAGACAAGGACGGAGACAGAGAATGAGACAGAGACAGTGGCAGAGACAGAGACAATGACAGAGACAGAGACAGAGACAGAGACAGAGACAGAGACAGAGACAGAGACAGAGACAGAGACATAGACAGAGACAGAGACAGAGACAGAGACAGAGACAGGGACAGAGACAGAGACAGAGACAGAGACAGAGACAGAGATAGAGACAGAGACAGAGACGGAGACGGAGACCGAGACAGAGGCAGAGAGAGAGACAGAGGCAGAGACAGAGACAGAGACAGAGACAGAGACAGAGACAGATCCAGAGACAGATCCAGAGACAGATACAGAGACAGAGGGAGAGACAGCGGCAGAGACAGAGACAGAGGGGCAGGTGACAAAGACGGTGTCAGAGGGGGAGGAACAAAGACGGAGACAAGGACGGAGACAGAGAATGAGACAGAGACAGTGGCAGAGACAGAGACAATGACAGAGACAATGACAGAGACAGAGACAGAGACAGAGACAGAGACAGGGACAGAGGCAGAGACCGAGACAGAGACAGAGACTGAGACAGAGACAGAGACAGAGACAGAGACAGAGACAGAGACAGAGACAGAGACAGAGACAGAGACAGAGACAGAGACAGAGACAGAGACAGAGACAGAGACAGAGACAGAGACAGAGACAGATACAGAGACAGAGACAGAGACAGAGACAGAGACAGTGACAGAGACAGAAACGGAGACAGAGACAGAGTCAGAGACAGAGCCAGAGGGAGATCCAGAGACAGAGACGGAGACAGATACAGAGACAGGCGGAGAGACAGCGGCAGAGACAGAGACAGAGACAGAGGCAGAGACAGAGACACAGACAGAGACAGTGGGTCAGGTGACAGCGACGGTGTCAGAGGGGGTGGAACAAAGACGGAGACAAGGACGGAGACAGAGAATGAGACAGAGACAGTGGCAGAGACAGAGACAATGACAGAGACAGAGAGAGAGACAGAGACAGAGACAGAGACAGAGACAGAGACAGAGACAGAGACAGAGACAGAGACAGAGACAGAGACAGAGACAGAGACCGAGACAGAGACAGAGACAGAGACAGAGACAGAGACAGAGACCGAGACAGAGGCAGAGAGAGAGACAGAGGCAGAGACAGAGACAGAGACAGAGACAGAGACAGAGACAGAGACAGATCCAGAGACAGATCCAGAGACAGATACAGAGACAGAGGGAGAGACAGCGGCAGAGACAGAGACAGAGGGGCAGGTGACAAAGACGGTGTCAGAGGGGGAGGAACAAAGACGGAGACAAGGACGGAGACAGAGAATGAGACAGAGACAGTGGCAGAGACAGAGACAATGACAGAGACAGAGACAGAGACAGAGACAGAGACAGAGACGGAGACGGAGACACAGGCGGAGGCGGAGACTGAGACAGAGACAGAGACAGTGGCAGAGACACAGACAATGACAGAGACAGGGACAGAGACAGAGACAGAGACAGAGACAGAGACAGAGACAGAGACAGAGACAGAGACAGAGACAGAGACAGAGACAGAGACAGAGACAGAGACAGAGACAGAGACAGAGACAGAGACAGAGACAGAGACAGAGACAGAGACAGAGACAGAGACAGAGACAGAGACAGAGACAGAGACAGAGACAGAGACAGAGACAGAGACAGAGACAGAGACAGAGACAGAGACAGAGACAGAGACAGAGACAGAGACAGAGACAGAGACAGAGACAGTGACAGAGACAGAAACGGAGACAGAGACAGAGTCAGAGACAGAGCCAGAGGGAGATCCAGAGACAGAGACGGAGACAGATACAGAGACAGGCGGAGAGACAGCGGCAGAGACAGAGACAGAGACAGAGGCAGAGACAGAGACACAGACAGAGACAGTGGGTCAGGTGACAGCGACGGTGTCAGAGGGGGTGGAACAAAGACGGAGACAAGGACGGAGACAGAGAATGAGACAGAGACAGTGGCAGAGACAGAGACAATGACAGAGACAGAGAGAGAGACAGAGACAGAGACAGAGACAGAGACAGAGACAGAGACAGAGACAGAGACAGAGACAGAGACAGAGACAGAGACAGAGACGGAGACAGAGACAGAGACAGAGACCGAGACAGAGACAGAGACAGAGACAGAGACAGAGACAGAGACAGAGACAGAGACAGAGACAGAGACAGTGACAGAGACAGAAACGGAGACAGAGACAGAGTCAGAGACAGAGCCAGAGGGAGATCCAGAGACAGAGACGGAGACAGATACAGAGACAGGCGGAGAGACAGCGGCAGAGACAGAGACAGAGACAGAGGCAGAGACAGAGACACAGACAGAGACAGTGGGTCAGGTGACAGCGACGGTGTCAGAGGGGGTGGAACAAAGACGGAGACAAGGACGGAGACAGAGAATGAGACAGAGACAGTGGCAGAGACAGAGACAATGACAGAGACAGAGACAGAGACAGAGACAGAGACAGAGACAGAGACAGAGACAGAGACATAGACAGAGACAGAGACAGAGACAGAGACAGAGACAGGGACAGAGACAGAGACAGAGACAGAGACAGAGACAGAGATAGAGACAGAGACAGAGACGGAGACGGAGACCGAGACAGAGGCAGAGAGAGAGGCAGAGGCAGAGACAGAGACAGAGACAGAGACAGAGACAGAGACAGATCCAGAGACAGATCCAGAGACAGATACAGAGACAGAGGGAGAGACAGCGGCAGAGACAGAGACAGAGGGGCAGGTGACAAAGACGGTGTCAGAGGGGGAGGAACAAAGACGGAGACAAGGACGGAGACAGAGAATGAGACAGAGACAGCGGCAGAGACAGAGACAATGACAGAGACAGAGACAGAGACAGAGACAGAGACAGAGACAGAGACAGGGACAGAGGCAGAGACCGAGACAGAGACAGAGACTGAGACAGAGACTGAGACAGAGACAGAGACACAGGCGGAGGCGGAGAATGAGACAGAGACAGTGGCAGAGACAGAGACAATGACAGAGACAGAGACAGAGACAGAGACAGAGACAGAGACAGAGACAGAGACAGAGACGGAGACGGAGACACAGGCGGAGGCGGAGACTGAGACAGAGACAGAGACAGTGGCAGAGACAGAGACAATGACAGAGACAGAGACAGAGACAGAGACAGAGACAGAGACAGAGACAGAGACAGAGACAGAGACAGAGACAGAGACAGAGACAGAGACAGAGACAGAGACAGGAACGGCGACAGAGACAGATCCAGAGACAGATCCAGAGACAGATACAGAGACAGAGGGAGAGACAGCGGCAGAGACAGAGACAGAGGGGCAGGTGACAAAGACGGTGTCAGAGGGGGAGGAACAAAGACGGAGACAAGGACGGAGACAGAGAATGAGACAGAGACAGTGGCAGAGACAGAGACAATGACAGAGACAATGATAGAGACAGAGACAGAGACAGAGACAGAGACAGGGACAGAGGCAGAGACCGAGACAGAGGCAGAGTCTGAGACAGAGACAGAGACAGAGACAGAGGGAGAGACAGCGGCAGAGACAGAGACAGAGGGGCAGGTGACAAAGACGGTGTCAGAGGGGGAGGAACAAAGACGGAGACAAGGACGGAGACAGAGAATGAGACAGAGACAGTGGCAGAGACAGAGACAATGACAGAGACAATGACAGAGACAGAGACAGAGACAGAGACAGAGACAGGGACAGAGGCAGAGACCGAGACAGAGACAGAGACTGAGACAGAGACAGAGACAGAGACAGAGACAGAGACAGAGACAGAGACAGAGACAGAGACAGAGACAGAGACAGAGACAGAGACAGAGACAGAGACAGAGACAGAGACAGAGACAGATACAGAGACAGAGACAGAGACAGAGACAGAGACAGAGACAGAGACAGAGACAGAGACAGAGACAGAGACAGAGATAGAGACAGAGACAGAGACGGAGACGGAGACCGAGACAGAGGCAGAGAGAGAGACAGAGGCAGAGACAGAGACAGAGACAGATCCAGAGACAGATCCAGAGACAGATACAGAGACAGAGGGAGAGACAGCGGCAGAGACAGAGACAGAGGGGCAGGTGACAAAGACGGTGTCAGAGGGGGAGGAACAAAGACGGAGACAAGGACGGAGACAGAGAATGAGACAGAGACAGCGGCAGAGACAGAGACAATGACAGAGACAGAGACAGAGACAGAGACAGGGACAGAGGCAGAGACCGAGACAGAGACAGAGACTGAGACAGAGACTGAGACAGAGACAGAGACAGAGACAGAGACAGAGACACAGGCGGAGGCGGAGACTGAGACAGAGACAGTGGCAGAGACAGAGACAATGACAGAGACAGAGACAGAGACAGAGACAGAGACAGAGACAGAGACAGAGACAGAGACGGAGACGGAGACACAGGCGGAGGCGGAGACTGAGACAAAGACAGAGACAGTGGCAGAGACAGAGACAATGACAGAGACAGAGACAGAGACAGAGACAGAGACAGAGACAGAGACAGAGACAGAGACAGAGACAGAGACAGAGACAGAGACAGAGACAGGAACGGCGACAGAGACAGATCCAGAGACAGATCCAGAGACAGATACAGAGACAGAGGGAGAGACAGCGGCAGAGACAGAGACAGAGGGGCAGGTGACAAAGACGGTGTCAGAGGGGGAGGAACAAAGACGGAGACAAGGACGGAGACAGAGAATGAGACAGAGACAGTGGCAGAGACAGAGACAATGACAGAGACAATGACAGAGACAGAGACAGAGACAGAGACAGAGACAGAGACAGAGACAGAGACAGAGACAGATACAGAGACAGAGACAGAGACAGAGACAGAGACAGAGATAGAGACAGAGACAGAGACGGAGACGGAGACCGAGACAGAGGCAGAGAGAGAGACAGAGGCAGAGACAGAGACAGAGACAGAGACAGAGACAGAGACAGATCCAGAGACAGATCCAGAGACAGATACAGAGACAGAGGGAGAGACAGCGGCAGAGACAGAGACAGAGGGGCAGGTGACAAAGACGGTGTCAGAGGGGGAGGAACAAAGACGGAGACAAGGACGGAGACAGAGAATGAGACAGAGACAGCGGCAGAGACAGAGACAATGACAGAGACAGAGACAGAGACAGAGACAGAGACAGAGACAGGGACAGAGGCAGAGACCGAGACAGAGACAGAGACTGAGACAGAGACTGAGACAGAGACAGAGACAGAGACAGAGACAGAGACACAGGCGGAGGCGGAGACTGAGACAGAGACAGTGGCAGAGACAGAGACAATGACAGAGACAGAGACAGAGACAGAGACAGAGACAGAGACGGAGACAGAGACAGAGACAGAGACGGAGACGGAGACACAGGCGGAGGCGGAGACTGAGACAGAGACAGAGACAGTGGCAGAGACAGAGACAATGACAGAGACAGAGACAGAGACAGAGACAGAGACAGAGACAGAGACAGAGACAGAGACAGAGACAGAGACAGAGACAGAGACAGAGACAGAGACAGAGACAGGAACGGCGACAGAGACAGATCCAGAGACAGATCCAGAGACAGATACAGAGACAGAGGGAGAGACAGCGGCAGAGACAGAGACAGAGGGGCAGGTGACAAAGACGGTGTCAGAGGGGGAGGAACAAAGACGGAGACAAGGACGGAGACAAAGAATGAGACAGAGACTGTGGCAGAGACAGAGACAATGACAGAGACAATGATAGAGACAGAGACAGAGACAGAGACAGAGACAGGGACAGAGGCAGAGACCGAGACAGAGACAGAGTCTGAGACAGAGACAGAGACAGAGACAGAGGGAGAGACAGCGGCAGAGACAGAGACAGAGGGGCAGGTGACAAAGACGGTGTCAGAGGGGGAGGAACAAAGACGGAGACAAGGACGGAGACAGAGAATGAGACAGAGACAGTGGCAGAGACAGAGACAATGACAGAGACAATGACAGATACAGAGACAGAGACAGAGACAGAGACAGAGACAGGGACAGAGGCAGAGACCGAGACAGAGACAGAGACTGAGACAGAGACAGAGACAGAGACAGAGACAGAGACAGAGACAGAGACAGAGACAGAGACAGAGACAGAGACAGAGACAGAGACAGAGACAGAGACAGAGACAGATACAGAGACAGAGACAGAGACAGAGACAGAGACAGAGACAGAGACAGAGATAGAGACAGAGACAGAGACAGAGACAGAGACAGGAACGGAGACAGAGACAGAGGCAGAGACAGAGACAGAGACAGAGACAGGAACGGAGACAGAGACAGAGACAGAGACAGCGACAGTGACAGAGACAGAGACAGAGACAGAGATAGAGACAGAGACAGAGACGGAGACGGAGACCGAGACAGAGGCAGAGAGAGAGACAGAGGCAGAGACAGAGACAGAGACAGAGACAGAGACAGAGACAGAGACAGGAACGGAGACAGAGACAGAGACAGAGACAGAGACAGAGACAGAGGCAGGAACGGAGACAGAGACAGAGACAGAGACAGCGACAGTGACAGAGACAGAGACAGAGACAAAGATAGAGACAGAGACGGAGACGGAGACGGAGACCGAGACAGAGGCAGAGAGAGAGACAGAGGCAGAGACAGAGACAGAGACAGAGACAGAGACAGAGACAGAGACAGAGACAGATCCAGAGACAGATCCAGAGACAGATACAGAGACAGAGGGAGAGACAGCGGCAGAGACAGAGACAGAGGGGCAGGTGACAAAGACGGTGTCAGAGGGGGAGGAACAAAGACGGAGACAAGGACGGAGACAGAGAATGAGACAGAGACAGTGGCAGAGACAGAGACAATGACAGAGACAGAGACAGAGACAGAGACAGAGACAGAGACAGAGACGGAGACGGAGACACAGGCGGAGGCGGAGACTGAGACAGAGACAGAGACAGTGGCAGAGACACAGAGAATGACAGAGACAGGGACAGAGACAGAGACAGAGACAGAGACAGAGACAGAGACAGAGACAGAGACAGAGACAGAGACAGAGACAGAGACAGAGACAGAGACAGAGACAGAGACAGAGGCAGAGACAGAGACAGAGACAGAGACAGAGACAGAGACAGAGACAGAGACAGAGACAGAGACAGAGACAGAGACAGAGACAGAGACAGTGACAGAGACAGAAACGGAGACAGAGACAGAGTCAGAGACAGAGCCAGAGGGAGATCCAGAGACAGAGACGGAGACAGATACAGAGACAGGCGGAGAGACAGCGGCAGAGACAGAGACAGAGACAGAGGCAGAGACAGAGACACAGACAGAGACAGTGGGTCAGGTGACAGCGACGGTGTCAGAGGGGGTGGAACAAAGACGGAGACAAGGACGGAGACAGAGAATGAGACAGAGACAGTGGCAGAGACAGAGACAATGACAGAGACAGAGAGAGAGACAGAGACAGAGACAGAGACAGAGACAGAGACAGAGACAGAGACAGAGACAGAGACAGAGACAGAGACAGAGACAGAGACAGAGACAGAGACAGAGACCGTGACAGAGACAGAGACAGAGACAGAGACAGAGACAGAGACAGAGACAGAGACAGTGACAGAGACAGAAACGGAGACAGAGACAGAGTCAGAGACAGAGCCAGAGGGAGATCCAGAGACAGAGACGGAGACAGATACAGAGACAGAGGGAGAGACAGCGGCAGAGACAGAGACAGAGGGGCAGGTGACAAAGACGGTGTCAGAGGGGGAGGAACAAAGACGGAGACAAGGACGGAGACAGAGAATGAGACAGAGACTGCGGCAGAGACAGAGACAATGACAGAGACAGAGACAGAGACAGAGACAGAGACAGAGACAGGGACAGAGGCAGAGACCGAGACAGAGACAGAGACTGAGACAGAGACTGAGACAGAGACAGAGACAGAGACAGAGACAGAGACAGAGACAGAGATAGAGACAGAGACAGAGACAGAGACAGAGACAGGAACGGAGACAGAGACAGAGACAGAGACAGATACAGAGACGGAGACAGGAACGGAGACAGAGACAGAGACAGAGACAGCGACAGTGACAGAGACAGAGACAGAGACAGCGACAGTGACAGAGACAGAGACAGAGACAGAGACAGAGATAGAGACAGAGACAGAGACGGAGACGGAGACCGAGACAGAGGCAGAGAGAGAGACAGAGGCAGAGACAGAGACAGAGACAGAGACAGAGACAGAGACAGAGACAGAGACAGAGACAGAGACAGGAACGGAGACAGAGACAGAGACAGAGACAGAGACAGAGACAGAGACAGAGACAGAGACAGAGACAGAGACAGAGACAGAGACAGAGACAGAGACAGAGACAGAGACAGAGACAGAGACAGAGACAGAGACAGAGACAGAGACAGAGACAGAGGCAGAGACAGAGGCACAGACAGAGACAGTGGGTCAGGTGACAGCGACGGTGTCAGAGGGGGTGGAACAAAGACGGAGACAAGGACGGAGACAGAGAATGAGGCAGAGACAGTGGCAGAGACAGAGACAATGACAGAGACAGAGACAGAGACAGAGACAGAGACAGAGACAGAGACAGAGACAGAGACAGAGACAGAGACGGAGACGGAGACACAGGCGGAGGCGGCGACTGAGACAGAGACAGAGACAGTGGCAGAGACAGAGACAATGACAGAAACAGAGACAGAGACAGAGACAGAGAGAGAGACAGAGACAGAGACAGAGACAGAGACAGAGACAGAGACAGATACAGAGACAGAGACAGAGACAGAGACAGGAACGGAGACAGAAACGGAGACAGAGACAGAGACAGCGACAGTGACAGAGACAGAGACAGAGACAGAGATAGAGACAGAGACAGAGACGGAGACGGAGACAGAGACGGAGACAGAGACAGAGACAGAGACAGAGACAGAGACAGAGACAGAGACAGAGACAGAGACAGGGACAGAGGCAGAGACCGAGACAGAGACAGAGACTGAGACAGAGACTGAGACAGAGACAGAGACAGAGACAGAGACAGAGACACAGGCGGAGGCGGAGACTGAGACAGAGACAGTGGCAGAGACAGAGACAATGACAGAGACAGAGACAGAGACAGAGACAGAGGCAGGGACAGAGACAGAGACTGAGACAGCGACAGAGATAGAGATCGAGACAGAGACAAAGACAGAGACGGAGACAGAGGCAGAGACAGAGACAGAGACAGAGACAGAGACAGAGACAGAGACAGAGACAGAGACAGAGACAGACACAGAGACGGAGACGGAGACACAGGCGGAGGCGGAGAATGAGACAGAGACAGAGACAGAGACAGAGACAGAGACAGAGACAGAGACAGAGACAGAGACAGAGACAGAGACAGAGACAGAGACAGAGACAGGAACGGAGACAGAGACAGAGACAGAGACAGCGACAGTGACAGAGACAGAGACAGAGACAGAGATAGAGACAGAGACAGAGACGGAGACGGAGACCGAGACAGAGGCAGAGAGAGAGACAGAGGCAGAGACAGAGACAGAGACAGAGACAGAGACAGAGACAGAGACAGATCCAGAGACAGATACAGAGACAGAGGGAGAGACAGCGGCAGAGACAGAGACAGAGGGGGAGGTGACAAAGACGGTGTCAGAGGGGGAGGAACAAAGACGGAGACAAGGACGGAGACAGAGAATGAGACAGAGACAGTGGCAGAGACAGAGACAATGACAGAGACAGAGACAGAGACAGAGACAGAGACAGGGACAGAGGCAGAGACCGAGACAGAGACAGAGACTGAGACAGAGACCGAGACAGAGACAGAGACAGAGACAGAGACAGCGACAGTGACAGAGACAGAGACAGAGACAGAGGTAGAGACAGAGACAGAGACGGAGACGGAGACAGAGACAGAGACAGAGACAGAGACAGAGACAGAGACAGAGACAGAGACAGAGACAGAGACAGAGACAGAGACAGAGACAGAGACAGAGACAGAGAATAGAGACAGAGACAGGAACGGAGACAGAAACGGAGACAGAGACAGAGACAGCGACAGTGACAGAGACAGAGACAGAGACAGAGATAGAGACAGAGACAGAGACGGAGACGGAGACAGAGACAGAGACAGAGACAGAGACAGAGACAGAGACAGAGACAGAGACAGAGACAGAGACAGAGACAGAGACAGAGACAGAGACAGAGACAGAGACAGAGACAGAGACAGAGGCAGAGACAGAGACAGAGACAGAGACAGAGACAGAGACAGAGACGGAGACGGAGACACAGGCGGAGGCGGAGACTGAGACAGAGACAGAGACAGAGACAGAGACAGAGACCGAGACCGAGACAGAGACAGAGACAGAGACAGAGACAGAGACAGGAACGGATACAGAGACAGAGACAGAGACAGCGACAGTGACAGAGACAGAGACAGAGACAGAGATAGAGACAGAGACAGAGACGGAGACGGAGACAGAGACAGAGACAGAGACAGAGACAGAGACAGAGACAGAGACAGAGACAGAGACAGAGACAGAGACAGAGACAGAGACAGAGACAGAGACAGAGACAGAGACAGAGACAGAGACAGAGACAGAGACAGAGACAGAGACAGAGACAGAGACAGAGACAGAGACAGAGACAGAGACAGAGACAGAGACAGAGACAGAGACAGAGACAGAGACAGAGACAGAGACAGAGACAGAGACAGAGACAGAGACAGAGACACAGGCGGAGGCGGAGACTGAGACAGAGGCAGAGAGAGAGACAGAGGCAGAGACAGAGACAGAGACAGAGACAGAGACAGAGACAGATCCAGAGACAGATCCAGAGACAGATACAGAGACAGAGGGAGAGACAGCGGCAGAGACAGAGACAGAGGGGCAGGTGACAAAGACGGTGTCAGAGGGGGAGGAACAAAGACGGAGACAAGGACGGAGACAGAGAATGAGACAGAGACAGTGGCAGAGACAGAGACAATGACAGAGACAGAGACAGAGACAGAGACAGAGACAGAGACAGAGACAGAGACAGGGACAGAGGCAGAGACCGAGACAGAGACAGAGACTGAGACAGAGACTGAGACAGAGACAGAGACAGAGACAGAGACAGAGACACAGGCGGAGGCGGAGACTGAGACAGAGACAGTGGCAGAGACAGAGACAATGACAGAGACAGAGACAGAGACAGAGACAGAGACAGAGGCAGGGACAGAGACAGAGACTGAGACAGCGACAGAGATAGAGATCGAGACAGAGACAAAGACAGAGACGGAGACAGAGACAGAGACAGAGACAGAGACAGAGACAGAGACAGAGACAGAGACAGAGACAGAGACAGAGACAGAGACAGAGACAGACACAGAGACGGAGACGGAGACACAGGCGGAGGCGGAGAATGAGACAGAGACAGAGACAGAGACAGAGACAGAGACAGAGACAGAGACAGGAACGGAGACAGAGACAGAGACAGAGACAGCGACAGTGACAGAGACAGAGACAGAGACAGAGATAGAGACAGAGACAGAGACGGAGACGGAGACCGAGACAGAGGCAGAGAGAGAGACAGAGGCAGAGACAGAGACAGAGACAGAGACAGAGACAGAGACAGAGACAGATCCAGAGACAGATACAGAGACAGAGGGAGAGACAGCGGCAGAGACAGAGACAGAGGGGGAGGTGACAAAGACGGTGTCAGAGGGGGAGGAACAAAGACGGAGACAAGGACGGAGACAGAGAATGAGACAGAGACAGTGGCAGAGACAGAGACAATGACAGAGACAGAGACAGAGACAGAGACAGAGACAGGGACAGAGGCAGAGACCGAGACAGAGACAGAGACTGAGACAGAGACCGAGACAGAGACAGAGACAGAGACAGAGACAGAGACAGAGACAGAGACAGAGACAGAGACAGAGACAGAGACAGAGACAGAGACAGAGACAGAGACAGAGACAGAGACAGAGACACAGGCGGAGGCGGAGACTGAGACAGAGGCAGAGAGAGAGACAGAGGCAGAGACAGAGACAGAGACAGAGACAGAGACAGAGACAGAGACAGATCCAGAGACAGATACAGAGACAGAGGGAGAGACAGCGGCAGAGACAGAGACAGAGGGGCAGGTGACAAAGACGGTGTCAGAGGGGGAGGAACAAAGACGGAGACAAGGACGGAGACAGAGAATGAGACAGAGACAGTGGCAGAGACAGAGACCATGACAGAGACAGAGACAGAGACAGAGACAGAGACAGAGACAGAGACAGGGACAGAGGCAGAGACCGAGACAGAGACAGAGACTGAGACAGAGACTGAGACAGAGACAGAGACAGAGACAGAGACAGAGACAGAGACAGCGACAGTGACAGAGACAGAGACAGAGACAGAGATAGAGACAGAGACAGAGACGGAGACGGAGACCGAGACAGAGGCAGAGAGAGAGACAGAGGCAGAGACAGAGACAGAGACAGAGACAGAGACAGAGACAGAGACAGATCCAGAGACAGATCCAGAGACAGATACAGAGACAGAGGGAGAGACAGCGGCAGAGACAGAGACAGAGGGGCAGGTGACAAAGACGGTGTCAGAGGGGGAGGAACAAAGACGGAGACAAGGACGGAGACAGAGAATGAGACAGAGACAGTAGCAGAGACAGAGACAATGACAGAGACAGAGACAGAGACAGAGACAGAGACAGAGACAGAGACGGAGACGGAGACACAGGCGGAGGCGGAGACTGAGACAGAGACAGAGACAGTGGCGGAGACACAGACAATGACAGAGACAGGGACAGAGACAGAGACAGAGACAGAGACAGAGACAGAGACAGAGACAGAGACAGAGACAGAGACAGAGACAGAGACAGAGACAGAGACAGAGACAGAGACAGAGACAGAGACAGAGACAGAGACAGAGACAGAGACAGAGACAGAGACAGAGACAGAGACAGAGACAGAGACAGAGACAGAGACAGAGACAGAGACAGAGACAGAGACAGAGACAGAGACAGAGACAGAGACAGAGACAGAGACAGAGACAGAGACAGAGACAGAGACAGAGACAGAGACAGAGACAGAGACGGAGACACAGGCGGAGGCGGAGACTGAGACAGAGACAGAGACAGTGGCAGAGACAGAGACAATGACAGAGACAGAGACAGAGACAGAGACAGAGACAGAGACAGAGACAGAGACAGAGACAGAGACAGAGACAGAGACAGAGACAGAGACAGAGACAGAGACGGAGACGGAGACACAGGCGGAGGCGGAGACTGAGACAGAGACAGAGACAGTGGCAGAGACAGAGACAATGACAGAGACAGAGACAGAGACAGAGACAGAGACAGAGACAGAGACAGAGACAGAGACAGAGACAGAGACAGAGACAGAGACAGAGACAGAGACAGAGACAGAGACAGGAACGGCGACAGAGACAGATCCAGAGACAGATCCAGAGACAGATACAGAGACAGAGGGAGAGACAGCGGCAGAGACAGAGACAGAGGGGCAGGTGACAAAGACGGTGTCAGAGGGGGAGGAACAAAGACGGAGACAAGGACGGAGACAGAGAATGAGACAGAGACAGTGGCAGAGACAGAGACAATGACAGAGACAATGATAGAGACAGAGACAGAGACAGAGACAGAGACAGGGACAGAGGCAGAGACCGAGACAGGGACAGAGTCTGAGACAGAGACAGAGACAGAGACAGAGACAGAGACAGAGACAGAGACAGAGACAGAGACAGAGACAGAGACAGAGACAGAGACAGATACAGAGACAGAGACAGAGACAGAGACAGAGACAGAGACAGAGACAGAGACAGAGACAGAGACAGAGATAGAGACAGAGACAGAGACAGAGACAGAGACAGGAACGGAGACAGAGACAGAGACAGAGACAGAGACAGAGACGGAGACAGGAACGGAGACAGAGACAGAGACAGAGACAGCGACAGTGACAGAGACAGAGACAGAGACAGCGACAGTGACAGAGACAGAGACAGAGACAGAGACAGAGATAGAGACAGAGACAGAGACGGAGACGGAGACCGAGACAGAGGCAGAGAGAGAGACAGAGGCAGAGACAGAGACAGAGACAGAGACAGAGACAGAGACAGAGACAGAGACAGAGACAGGAACGGAGACAGAGACAGAGACAGAGACAGAGGCAGAGACAGAGACAGAGACAGAGACAGAGACAGAGACAGAGACAGAGACAGAGACAGAGACAGAGACAGAGACAGAGACAGAGACAGAGACAGAGACAGAGACAGAGACAGAGACAGAGACAGAGACAGAGGCAGAGACAGAGGCACAGACAGAGACAGTGGGTCAGGTGACAGCGACGGTGTCAGAGGGGGTGGAACAAAGACGGAGACAAGGACGGAGACAGAGAATGAGGCAGAGACAGTGGCAGAGACAGAGACAATGACAGAGACAGAGACAGAGACAGAGACAGAGACAGAGACAGAGACAGAGACAGAGACAGAGACGGAGACGGAGACACAGGCGGAGGCGGCGACTGAGACAGAGACAGAGACAGTGGCAGAGACAGAGACAATGACAGAAACAGAGACAGAGACAGAGACAGAGAGAGAGACAGAGACAGTGACAGAGACAGAGACAGAGACAGAGACAGAGACAGAGACAGAGACAGAGACAGAGACAGAGACAGAGACAGAGACAGAGACAGAGACAGAGACAGAGACAGAGACAGAGACAGAGACAGAGATAGAGACAGAGACAGAGACGGAGACGGAGACAGTGGGTCAGGTGACAGCGACGGTGTCAGAGGGGGTGGAACAAAGACGGAGACAAGGACGGAGACAGAGAATGAGGCAGAGACAGTGGCAGAGACAGAGACAATGACAGAGACAGAGACAGAGACAGAGACAGAGACAGAGACAGAGACAGAGACAGAGACAGAGACGGAGACGGAGACACAGGCGGAGGCGGCGACTGAGACAGAGACAGAGACAGTGGCAGAGACAGAGACAATGACAGAAACAGAGACAGAGACAGAGACAGAGAGAGAGACAGAGACAGAGACAGAGACAGAGACAGAGACAGAGACAGAGACAGAGACAGAGACAGAGACAGTGGGTCAGGTGACAGCGACGGTGTCAGAGGGGGTGGAACAAAGACGGAGACAAGGACGGAGACAGAGAATGAGACAGAGACAGTGGCAGAGACATAGACAATGACAGAGACAGAGACAGAGACAGAGACAGAGACAGATCCAGAGACAGATCCAGAGACAGATACAGAGACAGAGGGAGAGACAGCGGCAGAGACAGAGACAGAGGGGCAGGTGACAAAGACGGTGTCAGAGGGGGAGGAACAAAGACGGAGACAAGGACGGAGACAGAGAATGAGACAGAGACTGCGGCAGAGACAGAGACAATGACAGAGACAGAGACAGAGACAGAGACAGAGACAGAGACAGGGACAGAGGCAGAGACCGAGACAGAGACAGAGACTGAGACAGAGACTGAGACAGAGACAGAGACAGAGACAGAGACAGAGACAGAGACAGAGATAGAGACAGAGACAGAGACAGAGACAGAGACAGGAACGGAGACAGAGACAGAGACAGAGACAGATACAGAGACGGAGACAGGAACGGAGACAGAGACAGAGACAGAGACAGCGACAGTGACAGAGACAGAGACAGGAACGGAGACAGAGACAGAGACAGAGACAGAGACAGAGACAGAGACAGAGACAGAGACAGAGACAGAGACAGAGACAGAGACAGAGACAGAGACAGAGACAGAGACAGAGACAGAGACAGAGACAGAGACAGAGACAGAGACAGAGACAGAGACAGAGACAGAGGCAGAGACAGAGGCACAGACAGAGACAGTGGGTCAGGTGACAGCGACGGTGTCAGAGGGGGTGGAACAAAGACGGAGACAAGGACGGAGACAGAGAATGAGGCAGAGACAGTGGCAGAGACAGAGACAATGACAGAGACAGAGACAGAGACAGAGACAGAGACAGAGACAGAGACAGAGACAGAGACAGAGACAGAGACGGAGACGGAGACACAGGCGGAGGCGGCGACTGAGACAGAGACAGAGACAGTGGCAGAGACAGAGACAATGACAGAAACAGAGACAGAGACAGAGACAGAGAGAGAGACAGAGACAGAGACAGAGACAGAGACAGAGACAGAGACAGAGACAGAGACAGAGACAGAGACAGAGACAGGAACGGAGACAGAAACGGAGACAGAGACAGAGACAGCGACAGTGACAGAGACAGAGACAGAGACAGAGATAGAGACAGAGACAGAGACGGAGACGGAGACAGAGACGGAGACAGAGACAGAGACAGAGACAGAGACAGAGACAGAGACAGAGACAGAGACAGGGACAGAGGCAGAGACCGAGACAGAGACAGAGACTGAGACAGAGACTGAGACAGAGACAGAGACAGAGACAGAGACTGAGACACAGGCGGAGGCGGAGACTGAGACAGAGACAGTGGCAGAGACAGAGACAATGACAGAGACAGAGACAGAGACAGAGACAGAGGCAGGGACAGAGACAGAGACTGAGACAGCGACAGAGATAGAGATCGAGACAGAGACAAAGACAGAGACGGCGACAGAGGCAGAGACAGAGACAGAGACAGAGACAGAGGCAGAGACAGAGACAGAGACAGAGACAGAGACAGACACAGAGACGGAGACGGAGACACAGGCGGAGGCGGAGAATGAGACAGAGACAGAGACAGAGACAGAGACAGAGACAGAGACAGAGACAGAGACAGAGACAGAGACAGAGACAGAGACAGAGACAGAGACAGAGACAGAGACAGGAACGGAGACAGAGACAGAGACAGAGACAGCGACAGTGACAGAGACAGAGACAGAGACAGAGATAGAGACAGAGACAGAGACGGAGACGGAGACCGAGACAGAGGCAGAGAGAGAGACAGAGGCAGAGACAGAGACAGAGACAGAGACAGAGACAGAGACAGATCCAGAGACAGATACAGAGACAGAGGGAGAGACAGCGGCAGAGACAGAGACAGAGGGGGAGGTGACAAAGACGGTGTCAGAGGGGGAGGAACAAAGACGGAGACAAGGACGGAGACAGAGAATGAGACAGAGACAGTGGCAGAGACAGAGACAATGACAGAGACAGAGACAGAGACAGAGACAGAGACAGGGACAGAGGCAGAGACCGAGACAGAGACAGAGACTGAGACAGAGACCGAGACAGAGACAGAGACAGAGACAGAGACAGCGACAGTGACAGAGACAGAGACAGAGACAGAGGTAGAGACAGAGACAGAGACGGAGACGGAGACAGAGACAGAGACAGAGACAGAGACAGAGACAGAGACAGAGACAGAGACAGAGACAGAGACAGAGACAGAGACAGAGACAGAGACAGAGACAGAGACAGAGACAGGAACGGAGACAGAAACGGAGACAGAGACAGAGACAGCGACAGTGACAGAGACAGAGACAGAGACAGAGATAGAGACAGAGACAGAGACGGAGACGGAGACAGAGACAGAGACAGAGACAGAGACAGAGACAGAGACAGAGACAGAGACAGAGACAGAGACAGAGACAGAGACAGAGACAGAGACAGAGACAGAGACAGAGACAGAGACAGAGGCAGAGACAGAGACAGAGACCGAGACAGAGACAGAGACAGAGACAGAGACAGAGACAGAGACAGAGACAGAGACAGAGACAGAGACAGAGACAGAGACAGAGACAGAGACAGAGACAGAGACAGAGACAGAGGCAGAGACAGAGACAGAGACAGAGACAGAGACAGAGACAGAGACAGAGACAGAGACAGAGACAGAGACAGAGACGGAGACGGAGACACAGGCGGAGGCGGAGACTGAGACAGAGACAGAGACAGAGACAGAGACAGAGACCGAGACCGAGACAGAGACAGAGACAGAGACAGAGACAGAGACAGAGACAGGAACGGATACAGAGACAGAGACAGAGACAGCGACAGTGACAGAGACAGAGACAGAGACAGAGATAGAGACAGAGACAGAGACGGAGACGGAGACAGAGACAGAGACAGAGACAGAGACAGAGACAGAGACAGAGACAGAGACAGAGACAGAGACAGACACAGAGACGGAGACGGAGACACAGGCGGAGGCGGAGAATGAGACAGAGACAGAGACAGAGACAGAGACAGAGACAGAGACAGAGACAGAGACAGAGACAGAGACAGAGACAGAGACAGAGACAGAGACAGGAACGGAGACAGAGACAGAGACAGAGACAGCGACAGTGACAGAGACAGAGACAGAGACAGAGATAGAGACAGAGACAGAGACGGAGACGGAGACCGAGACAGAGGCAGAGAGAGAGACAGAGGCAGAGACAGAGACAGAGACAGAGACAGAGACAGAGACAGAGACAGAGACAGAGACAGAGACAGGAACGGAGACAGAGACAGAGACAGAGACAGAGACAGAGACAGAGACAGAGACAGAGACAGAGACAGAGACAGAGACAGAGACAGAGACAGAGACAGAGACAGAGACAGAGACAGAGACAGAGACAGAGACAGAGACAGAGACAGAGACAGAGACAGAGGCAGAGACAGAGGCACAGACAGAGACAGTGGGTCAGGTGACAGCGACGGTGTCAGAGGGGGTGGAACAAAGACGGAGACAAGGACGGAGACAGAGAATGAGGCAGAGACAGTGGCAGAGACAGAGACAATGACAGAGACAGAGACAGAGACAGAGACAGAGACAGAGACAGAGACAGAGACAGAGACAGAGACAGAGACGGAGACGGAGACACAGGCGGAGGCGGCGACTGAGACAGAGACAGAGACAGTGGCAGAGACAGAGACAATGACAGAAACAGAGACAGAGACAGAGACAGAGAGAGAGACAGAGACAGAGACAGAGACAGAGACAGAGACAGAGACAGAGACAGAGACAGAGACAGAGACAGAGACAGGAACGGAGACAGAAACGGAGACAGAGACAGAGACAGCGACAGTGACAGAGACAGAGACAGAGACAGAGATAGAGACAGAGACAGAGACGGAGACGGAGACAGAGACGGAGACAGAGACAGAGACAGAGACAGAGACAGAGACAGAGACAGAGACAGAGACAGAGACAGGGACAGAGGCAGAGACCGAGACAGAGACAGAGACTGAGACAGAGACTGAGACAGAGACAGAGACAGAGACAGAGACAGAGACACAGGCGGAGGCGGAGACTGAGACAGAGACAGTGGCAGAGACAGAGACAATGACAGAGACAGAGACAGAGACAGAGACAGAGGCAGGGACAGAGACAGAGACTGAGACAGCGACAGAGATAGAGATCGAGACAGAGACAAAGACAGAGACGGAGACAGAGGCAGAGACAGAGACAGAGACAGAGACAGAGACAGAGACAGAGACAGAGACAGAGACAGAGACAGACACAGAGACGGAGACGGAGACACAGGCGGAGGCGGAGAATGAGACAGAGACAGAGACAGAGACAGAGACAGAGACAGAGACAGAGACAGAGACAGAGACAGAGACAGAGACAGAGACAGAGACAGAGACAGGAACGGAGACAGAGACAGAGACAGAGACAGCGACAGTGACAGAGACAGAGACAGAGACAGAGATAGAGACAGAGACAGAGACGGAGACGGAGACCGAGACAGAGGCAGAGAGAGAGACAGAGGCAGAGACAGAGACAGAGACAGAGACAGAGACAGAGACAGAGACAGATCCAGAGACAGATACAGAGACAGAGGGAGAGACAGCGGCAGAGACAGAGACAGAGGGGGAGGTGACAAAGACGGTGTCAGAGGGGGAGGAACAAAGACGGAGACAAGGACGGAGACAGAGAATGAGACAGAGACAGTGGCAGAGACAGAGACAATGACAGAGACAGAGACAGAGACAGAGACAGAGACAGGGACAGAGGCAGAGACCGAGACAGAGACAGAGACTGAGACAGAGACCGAGACAGAGACAGAGACAGAGACAGAGACAGCGACAGTGACAGAGACAGAGACAGAGACAGAGGTAGAGACAGAGACAGAGACGGAGACGGAGACAGAGACAGAGACAGAGACAGAGACAGAGACAGAGACAGAGACAGAGACAGAGACAGAGACAGAGACAGAGACAGAGACAGAGACAGAGACAGAGACAGAGACAGGAACGGAGACAGAAACGGAGACAGAGACAGAGACAGCGACAGTGACAGAGACAGAGACAGAGACAGAGATAGAGACAGAGACAGAGACGGAGACGGAGACAGAGACAGAGACAGAGACAGAGACAGAGACAGAGACAGAGACAGAGACAGAGACAGAGACAGAGACAGAGACAGAGACAGAGACAGAGACAGAGACAGAGACAGAGGCAGAGACAGAGACAGAGACCGAGACAGAGACAGAGACAGAGACAGAGACAGAGACAGAGACAGAGACAGAGACAGAGACAGAGACAGAGACAGAGACAGAGACAGAGACAGAGACAGAGACAGAGACAGAGACAGAGGCAGAGACAGAGACAGAGACAGAGACAGAGACAGAGACAGAGACAGAGACAGAGACAGAGACAGAGACAGAGACGGAGACGGAGACACAGGCGGAGGCGGAGACTGAGACAGAGACAGAGACAGAGACAGAGACAGAGACCGAGACCGAGACAGAGACAGAGACAGAGACAGAGACAGAGACAGGAACGGATACAGAGACAGAGACAGAGACAGCGACAGTGACAGAGACAGAGACAGAGACAGAGATAGAGACAGAGACAGAGACGGAGACGGAGACAGAGACAGAGACAGAGACAGAGACAGAGACAGAGACAGAGACAGAGACAGAGACAGAGACAGAGACAGAGACAGAGACAGAGACAGAGACAGAGACAGAGACAGAGACAGAGACAGAGACAGAGACAGAGACAGAGACAGAGACAGAGACAGAGACAGAGACAGAGACAGAGACAGAGACAGAGACAGAGACAGAGACAGAGACAGAGACAGAGACAGAGACAGAGACAGAGACAGAGACGGAGACAGAGACAGAGACACAGGCGGAGGCGGAGACTGAGACAGAGGCAGAGAGAGAGACAGAGGCAGAGACAGAGACAGAGACAGAGACAGAGACAGAGACAGATCCAGAGACAGATCCAGAGACAGATACAGAGACAGAGGGAGAGACAGCGGCAGAGACAGAGACAGAGGGGCAGGTGACAAAGACGGTGTCAGAGGGGGAGGAACAAAGCCGGAGACAAGGACGGAGACAGAGAATGAGACAGAGACAGTGGCAGAGACAGAGACAATGACAGAGACAGAGACAGAGACAGAGACAGAGACAGGGACAGAGGCAGAGACCGAGACAGAGACAGAGACTGAGACAGAGACTGAGACAGAGACAGAGACAGAGACAGAGACAGAGACACAGGCGGAGGCGGAGACTGAGACAGAGACAGTGGCAGAGACAGAGACAATGACAGAGACAGAGACAGAGACAGAGACAGAGACAGAGGCAGGGACAGAGACAGAGACTGAGACAGCGACAGAGATAGAGATCGAGACAGAGACAAAGACAGAGACGGAGACAGAGACAGAGACAGAGACAGAGACAGAGACAGAGACAGAGACAGAGACAGAGACAGAGACAGAGACAGAGACAGACACAGAGACGGAGACGGAGACACAGGCGGAGGCGGAGAATGAGACAGAGACAGAGACAGAGACAGAGACAGAGACAGAGACAGAGACAGGAACGGAGACAGAGACAGAGACAGAGACAGCGACAGTGACAGAGACAGAGACAGAGACAGAGATAGAGACAGAGACAGAGACGGAGACGGAGACCGAGACAGAGGCAGAGAGAGAGACAGAGGCAGAGACAGAGACAGAGACAGAGACAGAGACAGAGACAGAGACAGATCCAGAGACAGATACAGAGACAGAGGGAGAGACAGCGGCAGAGACAGAGACAGAGGGGGAGGTGACAAAGACGGTGTCAGAGGGGGAGGAACAAAGACGGAGACAAGGACGGAGACAGAGAATGAGACAGAGACAGTGGCAGAGACAGAGACAATGACAGAGACAGAGACAGAGACAGAGACAGAGACAGGGACAGAGGCAGAGACCGAGACAGAGACAGAGACTGAGACAGAGACCGAGACAGAGACAGAGACAGAGACAGAGACAGAGACAGAGACAGAGACAGAGACAGAGACAGAGACAGAGACAGAGACAGAGACAGAGACAGAGACAGAGACAGAGACAGAGACACAGGCGGAGGCGGAGACTGAGACAGAGGCAGAGAGAGGGACAGAGGCAGAGACAGAGACAGAGACAGAGACAGAGACAGAGACAGATCCAGAGACAGATCCAGAGACAGAGGGAGAGACAGCGGCAGAGACAGAGACAGAGGGGCAGGTGACAAAGACGGTGTCAGAGGGGGAGGAACAAAGACGGAGACAAGGACGGAGACAGAGAATGAGACAGAGACAGTGGCAGAGACAGAGACCATGACAGAGACAGAGACAGAGACAGAGACAGAGACAGAGACAGGGACAGAGGCAGAGACCGAGACAGAGACAGAGACTGAGACAGAGACTGAGACAGAGACAGAGACAGAGACAGAGACAGAGACAGCGACAGTGACAGAGACAGAGACAGAGACAGAGATAGAGACAGAGACAGAGACGGAGACGGAGACCGAGACAGAGGCAGAGAGAGAGACAGAGGCAGAGACAGAGACAGAGACAGAGACAGAGACAGAGACAGAGACAGATCCAGAGACAGATCCAGAGACAGATACAGAGACAGAGGGAGAGACAGCGGCAGAGACAGAGACAGAGGGGCAGGTGACAAAGACGGTGTCAGAGGGGGAGGAACAAAGACGGAGACAAGGACGGAGACAGAGAATGAGACAGAGACAGTAGCAGAGACAGAGACAATGACAGAGACAGAGACAGAGACAGAGACAGAGACAGAGACAGAGACGGAGACGGAGACACAGGCGGAGGCGGAGACTGAGACAGAGACAGAGACAGTGGCGGAGACACAGACAATGACAGAGACAGGGACAGAGACAGAGACAGAGACAGAGACAGAGACAGAGACAGAGACAGAGACAGAGACAGAGACAGAGACAGAGACAGAGACAGAGACAGAGACAGAGACAGAGACAGAGACAGAGACAGAGACAGAGACAGAGACAGAGACAGAGACAGAGACAGAGACAGAGACAGAGACAGAGACAGAGACAGAGACAGAGACAGAGACAGAGACAGAGACAGAGACAGAGACAGAGACAGAGACAGAGACAGAGACAGAGACAGAGACAGAGACAGAGACGGAGACACAGGCGGAGGCGGAGACTGAGACAGAGACAGAGACAGTGGCAGAGACAGAGACAATGACAGAGACAGAGACAGAGACAGAGACAGAGACAGAGACAGAGACAGAGACAGAGACAGAGACAGAGACAGAGACAGAGACAGAGACAGAGACAGAGACGGAGACGGAGACACAGGCGGAGGCGGAGACTGAGACAGAGACAGAGACAGTGGCAGAGACAGAGACAATGACAGAGACAGAGACAGAGACAGAGACAGAGACAGAGACAGAGACAGAGACAGAGACAGAGACAGAGACAGAGACAGAGACAGAGACAGAGACAGAGACAGAGACAGAGACAGGAACGGCGACAGAGACAGATCCAGAGACAGATCCAGAGACAGATACAGAGACAGAGGGAGAGACAGCGGCAGAGACAGAGACAGAGGGGCAGGTGACAAAGACGGTGTCAGAGGGGGAGGAACAAAGACGGAGACAAGGACGGAGACAGAGAATGAGACAGAGACAGTGGCAGAGACAGAGACAATGACAGAGACAATGATAGAGACAGAGACAGAGACAGAGACAGAGACAGGGACAGAGGCAGAGACCGAGACAGGGACAGAGTCTGAGACAGAGACAGAGACAGAGACAGAGACAGAGACAGAGACAGAGACAGAGACAGAGACAGAGACAGAGACAGAGACAGAGACAGATACAGAGACAGAGACAGAGACAGAGACAGAGACAGAGACAGAGACAGAGACAGAGACAGAGATAGAGACAGAGACAGAGACAGAGACAGAGACAGGAACGGAGACAGAGACAGAGACAGAGACAGAGACAGAGACGGAGACAGGAACGGAGACAGAGACAGAGACAGAGACAGCGACAGTGACAGAGACAGAGACAGAGACAGCGACAGTGACAGAGACAGAGACAGAGACAGAGACAGAGATAGAGACAGAGACAGAGACGGAGACGGAGACCGAGACAGAGGCAGAGAGAGAGACAGAGGCAGAGACAGAGACAGAGACAGAGACAGAGACAGAGACAGAGACAGAGACAGAGACAGGAACGGAGACAGAGACAGAGACAGAGACAGAGGCAGAGACAGAGACAGAGACAGAGACAGAGACAGAGACAGAGACAGAGACAGAGACAGAGACAGAGACAGAGACAGAGACAGAGACAGAGACAGAGACAGAGACAGAGACAGAGACAGAGACAGAGACAGAGGCAGAGACAGAGGCACAGACAGAGACAGTGGGTCAGGTGACAGCGACGGTGTCAGAGGGGGTGGAACAAAGACGGAGACAAGGACGGAGACAGAGAATGAGGCAGAGACAGTGGCAGAGACAGAGACAATGACAGAGACAGAGACAGAGACAGAGACAGAGACAGAGACAGAGACAGAGACAGAGACAGAGACGGAGACGGAGACACAGGCGGAGGCGGCGACTGAGACAGAGACAGAGACAGTGGCAGAGACAGAGACAATGACAGAAACAGAGACAGAGACAGAGACAGAGAGAGAGACAGAGACAGTGACAGAGACAGAGACAGAGACAGAGACAGAGACAGAGACAGAGACAGAGACAGAGACAGAGACAGAGACAGAGACAGAGACAGAGACAGAGACAGAGACAGAGACAGAGATAGAGACAGAGACAGAGACGGAGACGGAGACAGTGGGTCAGGTGACAGCGACGGTGTCAGAGGGGGTGGAACAAAGACGGAGACAAGGACGGAGACAGAGAATGAGGCAGAGACAGTGGCAGAGACAGAGACAATGACAGAGACAGAGACAGAGACAGAGACAGAGACAGAGACAGAGACAGAGACAGAGACAGAGACGGAGACGGAGACACAGGCGGAGGCGGCGACTGAGACAGAGACAGAGACAGTGGCAGAGACAGAGACAATGACAGAAACAGAGACAGAGACAGAGACAGAGAGAGAGACAGAGACAGAGACAGAGACAGAGACAGAGACAGAGACAGAGACAGAGACAGAGACAGAGACAGAGACAGAGACAGAGACAGAGACAGAGACAGAGACAGAGACAGAGACAGAGACAGAGACAGAGATAGAGACAGAGACAGAGACGGAGACGGAGACAGAGACAGAGACAGAGACAGAGACAGAGACAGAGACAGAGACAGAGACAGAGACAGAGACAGAGACAGAGACAGAGACAGAGACAGAGACAGAGGCAGAGACAGAGGCAGAGACAGAGACAGAGACAGAGACAGAGACAGAGACAGAGACAGAGACAGAGACAGAGACAGAGACAGAGACAGAGACAGAGACAGAGACAGAGACAGAGACAGAGACAGAGACAGAGACAGAGACAGAGACAGAGACAGAGGCAGAGACAGAGGCAGAGACAGAGACAGAGACAGAGACAGAGACAGAGACAGAGACAGAGACAGAGACAGAGACAGAGACAGAGACAGAGACAGAGACAGAGACAGAGACAGAGACAGAGACAGAGACAGAGACAGAGACAGAGACAGAGACAGAGACAGAGACAGAGACAGAGACAGAGGCAGAGACAGAGACAGAGACAGAGACAGAGACAGAGACAGAGGCAGAGACAGAGGCACAGACAGAGACAGTGGGTCAGGTGACAGCGACGGTGTCAGAGGGGGTGGAACAAAGACGGAGACAAGGACGGAGACAGAGAATGAGGCAGAGACAGTGGCAGAGACAGAGACAATGACAGAGACAGAGACAGAGACAGAGACAGAGACAGAGACAGAGACAGAGACAGAGACAGAGACGGAGACGGAGACACAGGCGGAGGCGGCGACTGAGACAGAGACAGAGACAGTGGCAGAGACAGAGACAATGACAGAAACAGAGACAGAGACAGAGACAGAGAGAGAGACAGAGACAGAGACAGAGACAGAGACAGAGACAGAGACAGAGACAGAGACAGAGACAGAGACAGAGACAGAGACAGAGACAGAGACAGAGACAGAGACAGCGACAGTGACAGAGACAGAGACAGAGACAGAGATAGAGACAGAGACAGAGACGGAGACGGAGACAGAGACAGAGACAGAGACAGAGACAGAGACAGAGACAGAGACAGAGACAGAGACAGAGACAGAGACAGAGACAGAGACAGAGACAGAGACAGAGACAGAGACAGAGACAGAGACAGAGACAGAGACAGAGACAGAGGCAGAGACAGAGGCACAGACAGAGACAGTGGGTCAGGTGACAGCGACGGTGTCAGAGGTGGTGGAACAAAGACGGAGACAAGGACGGAGACAGAGAATGAGGCAGAGACAGTGGCAGAGACAGAGACAATGACAGAGACAGAGACAGAGACAGAGACAGAGACAGAGACAGAGACGGAGACGGAGACGGAGACACAGGCGGAGGCGGCGACTGAGACAGAGACAGAGACAGTGGCAGAGACAGAGACAATGACAGAAACAGAGACAGAGACAGAGACAGAGAGAGAGACAGAGACAGAGACAGAGACAGAGACAGAGACAGAGACAGAGACAGAGACAGAGACAGAGACAGAGACAGAGACAGAGACAGAGACAGAGACAGAGACAGAGACAGCGACAGTGACAGAGACAGAGACAGAGACAGAGATAGAGACAGAGACAGAGACGGAGACGGAGACAGAGACAGAGACAGAGACAGAGACAGAGACAGAGACAGAGACAGAGACAGAGACAGAGACAGAGACAGAGACAGAGACAGAGACAGGAACGGAGACAGAAACGGAGACAGAGACAGAGACAGCGACAGTGACAGAGACAGAGACAGAGACAGAGATAGAGACAGAGACAGAGACGGAGACGGAGACAGAGACAGAGACAGAGACAGAGACAGAGACAGAGACAGAGACAGAGACAGAGACAGAGACAGAGACAGAGACAGAGACAGAGACAGAGACAGAGACAGAGACAGAGACAGAGACAGAGACAGAGACAGAGACAGAGGCAGAGACAGAGACAGAGACAGAGACAGAGACAGAGACAGAGACAGAGACAGAGACAGAGACAGAGACAGAGACAGAGACAGAGACAGAGACAGAGACAGAGACAGAGACAGAGACAGAGACAGAGACAGAGACAGAGACAGAGACAGAGACAGAGACAGAGACAGAGACAGAGACAGAGACAGAGACAGAGACAGAGACAGAGACAGAGACAGAGACAGAGACAGAGACAGAGACAGAGACAGAGACAGAGACAGAGACAGAGACAGAGACAGAGACAGAGACAGAGACAGAGACAGAGACAGAGACAGAGACAGAGACAGAGACAGAGACAGAGACAGAGACAGAGACAGAGACAGAGACAGAGACAGAGACAGAGACAGAGACAGAGACAGAGACAGAGACAGAGACAGAGACAGAGACAGAGACAGAGACAGAGACAGAGACAGAGACAGAGACAGAGACAGAGACACAGGCGGAGGCGGAGACTGAGACAGAGGCAGAGAGAGAGACAGAGGCAGAGACAGAGACAGAGACAGAGACAGAGACAGAGACAGATCCAGAGACAGATCCAGAGACAGATACAGAGACAGAGGGAGAGACAGCGGCAGAGACAGAGACAGAGGGGCAGGTGACAAAGACGGTGTCAGAGGGGGAGGAACAAAGACGGAGACAAGGACGGAGACAGAGAATGAGACAGAGACAGTGGCAGAGACAGAGACAATGACAGAGACAGAGACAGAGACAGAGACAGAGACAGAGACAGAGACAGAGACAGGGACAGAGGCAGAGACCGAGACAGAGACAGAGACTGAGACAGAGACTGAGACAGAGACAGAGACAGAGACAGAGACAGAGACACAGGCGGAGGCGGAGACTGAGACAGAGACAGTGGCAGAGACAGAGACAATGACAGAGACAGAGACAGAGACAGAGACAGAGGCAGGGACAGAGACAGAGACTGAGACAGCGACAGAGATAGAGATCGAGACAGAGACAAAGACAGAGACGGAGACAGAGACAGAGACAGAGACAGAGACAGAGACAGAGACAGAGACAGAGACAGAGACAGAGACAGAGACAGAGACAGAGACAGAGACAGCGACAGTGACAGAGACAGAAACGGAGACAGAGACAGAGTCAGAGACAGAGGGGCAGGTGACAAAGACGGTGTCAGAGGGGGAGGAACAAAGACGGAGACAAGGACGGAGACAGAGAATGAGACAGAGACAGCGGCAGAGACAGAGACAATGACAGAGACAGAGACAGAGACAGAGACAGAGACAGAGACAGAGACAGGGACAGAGGCAGAGACCGAGACAGAGACAGAGACTGAGACAGAGACTGAGACAGAGACAGAGACAGAGACGGAGACGGAGACACAGGCGGAGGCGGAGACTGAGACAGAGACAGAGACAGTAGCAGAGACAGAGACAATGACAGAGACAGAGACAGAGACAGAGACAGAGACAGAGACAGAGACAGAGACAGAGACAGAGACAGAGACAGAGACAGAGACAGAGACAGAGACAGAGACAGAGACAGAGACAGAGACAGGAACGGCGACAGAGACAGATCCAGAGACAGATCCAGAGACAGATACAGAGACAGAGGGAGAGACAGCGGCAGAGACAGAGACAGAGGGGCAGGTGACAAAGACGGTGTCAGAGGGGGAGGAACAAAGACGGAGACAAGGACGGAGACAGAGAATGAGACAGAGACAGTGGCAGAGACAGAGACAATGACAGAGACAATGATAGAGACAGAGACAGAGACAGAGACAGAGACAGGGACAGAGGCAGAGACCGAGACAGGGACAGAGTCTGAGACAGAGACAGAGACAGAGACAGAGACAGAGACAGAGACAGAGACAGAGACAGAGACAGAGACAGAGACAGAGACAGATACAGAGACAGAGACAGAGACAGAGACAGAGACAGAGACAGAGACAGAGACAGAGACAGAGACAGAGATAGAGACAGAGACAGAGACAGAGACAGAGACAGGAACGGAGACAGAGACAGAGACAGAGACAGATACAGAGACGGAGACAGGAACGGAGACAGAGACAGAGACAGAGACAGCGACAGTGACAGAGACAGAGACAGAGACAGCGACAGTGACAGAGACAGAGACAGAGACAGAGACAGAGATAGAGACAGAGACAGAGACGGAGACGGAGACCGAGACAGAGGCAGAGAGAGAGACAGAGGCAGAGACAGAGACAGAGACAGAGACAGAGACAGAGACAGAGACAGAGACAGGAACGGAGACAGAGACAGAGACAGAGACAGAGACAGAGACAGAGACAGAGACAGAGACAGAGACAGAGACAGTGGGTCAGGTGACAGCGACGGTGTCAGAGGGGGTGGAACAAAGACGGAGACAAGGACGGAGACAGAGAATGAGGCAGAGACAGTGGCAGAGACAGAGACAATGACAGAGACAGAGACAGAGACAGAGACAGAGACAGAGACAGAGACAGAGACAGAGACAGAGACGGAGACGGAGACACAGGCGGAGGCGGCGACTGAGACAGAGACAGAGACAGTGGCAGAGACAGAGACAATGACAGAAACAGAGACAGAGACAGAGACAGAGAGAGAGACAGAGACAGAGACAGAGACAGAGACAGAGACAGAGACAGAGACAGAGACAGAGACAGAGACAGAGACAGAGACAGAGACAGAGACAGAGACAGCGACAGTGACAGAGACAGAGACAGAGACAGAGATAGAGACAGAGACAGAGACGGAGACGGAGACAGAGACAGAGACAGAGACAGAGACAGAGACAGAGACAGAGACAGAGACAGAGACAGAGACAGAGACAGAGACAGGAACGGAGACAGAAACGGAGACAGAGACAGAGACAGCGACAGTGACAGAGACAGAGACAGAGACAGAGATAGAGACAGAGACAGAGACGGAGACGGAGACAGAGACAGAGACAGAGACAGAGACAGAGACAGAGACAGAGACAGAGACAGAGACAGAGACAGAGACAGAGACAGAGGCAGAGACAGAGACAGAGACAGAGACAGAGGCAGAGACAGAGACAGAGGGGGAGGTGACAAAGACGGTGTCAGAGGGGGAGGAACAAAGACGGAGACAACGACGGAGACAGAGAATGAGACAGAGACAGTGGCAGAGACAGAGACAATGACAGAGACAGAGACAGAGACAGAGACAGAGACAGAGACAGAGACAGAGACAGAGACAGAGACAGAGACAGAGACAGAGACAGAGACAGAGACAGAGACAGAGACACAGGCGGAGGCGGAGACTGAGACAGAGGCAGAGAGAGGGACAGAGGCAGAGACAGAGACAGAGACAGAGACAGAGACAGAGACAGATCCAGAGACAGATCCAGAGACAGATACAGAGACAGAGGGAGAGACAGCGGCAGAGACAGAGACAGAGGGGCAGGTGACAAAGACGGTGTCAGAGGGGGAGGAACGAAGACGGAGACAAGGACGGAGACAGAGAATGAGACAGAGACAGTGGCAGAGACAGAGACAATGACAGAGACAGAGACAGAGACAGAGACAGAGACAGAGACAGAGACAGGGACAGAGGCAGAGACCGAGACAGAGACAGAGACTGAGACAGAGACTGAGACAGAGACAGAGACAGAGACAGAGACAGAGACACAGGCGGAGGCGGAGACTGAGACAGAGACAGTGGCAGAGACAGAGACAATGACAGAGACAGAGACAGAGACAGAGACAGAGACAGAGACAGAGACAGAGACAGAGACAGAGACGGAGACAGATACAGAGACAGACGGAGAGACAGCGGCAGAGACAGAGACAGAGACAGAGGCGGAGACAGAGGCACAGACAGAGACAGTGGGTCAGGTGACAGCGACGGTGTCAGAGGGGGTGGAACAAAGACGGAGACAAGGACGGAGACAGAGAATGAGGCAGAGACAGTGGCAGAGACAGAGACAATGACAGAGACAGAGACAGAGACAGAGACAGAGACAGAGACAGAGACAGAGACAGAGACAGAGACAGAGACAGAGACGGAGACGGAGACACAGGCGGAAGCGGAGACTGAGACAGAGACAGAGACAGTGGCAGAGACAGAGACAATGACAGAAACAGAGACAGAGACAGAGACAGAGAGAGAGACAGAGACAGAGACAGAGACAGAGACAGAGACAGAGACAGAGACAGAGACAGAGACAGAGACAGAGACAGAGACAGAGACAGAGACAGAGACAGAGACAGAGACAGAGACAGAGACAGGAACGGAGACAGAGACAGAGACAGAGACAGCGACAGTGACAGAGACAGAGACAGAGACAGAGATAGAGACAGAGACAGAGACGGAGACGGAGACCGAGACAGAGACAGAGAGAGAGACAGAGGCAGAGACAGAGACAGAGACAGAGACAGAGACAGAGACAGAGACAGGAACGGAGACAGAGACAGAGACAGAGACAGAGACAGAGACAGAGGCAGGAACGGAGACAGAGACAGAGACAGAGACAGCGACAGTGACAGAGACAGAGACAGAGACAGAGATAGAGACAGAGACAGAGACGGAGACGGAGACCGAGACAGAGGCAGAGAGAGAGACAGAGGCAGAGACAGAGACAGAGACAGAGACAGAGACAGAGACAGATCCAGAGACAGATCCAGAGACAGATACAGAGACAGAGACAGAGACAGATCCAGAGACAGATCCAGAGGCAGATACAGAGACAGAGGGAGAGACAGCGGCAGAGACAGAGACAGAGGGGCAGGTGACAAAGACGGTGTCAGAGGGGGAGGAACAAAGACGGAGACAGAGAATGAGACAGAGACAGTAGCAGAGACAGAGACAATGACAGAGACAGAGACAGAGACAGAGACAGAGACAGAGACAGAGACGGAGACGGAGACACAGGGGGAGGCGGAGACTGAGACAGAGACAGAGACAGTGGCAGAGACACAGACAATGACAGAGACAGGGACAGAGACAGAGACAGAGACAGAGACAGAGACAGAGACAGAGACGGAGACGGAGACACAGGCGGAGGCGGAGACTGAGACAGAGACAGAGACAGAGACAGTGGCAGAGACAGAGACAATGACAGAGACAGAGACAGAGACAGAGACAGAGACAGAGACAGAGACAGAGACAGAGACAGAGACAGAGACAGAGACAGAGACAGAGACAGAGACAGAGACAGAGACAGAGACAGAGACAGAGACAGGAACGGCGACAGAGACAGATCCAGAGACAGATCCAGAGACAGATACAGAGACAGAGGGAGAGACAGCGGCAGAGACAGAGACAGAGGGGCAGGTGACAAAGACGGTGTCAGAGGGGGAGGAACAAAGACGGAGACAAGGACGGAGACAGAGAATGAGACAGAGACAGTGGCAGAGACAGAGACAATGACAGAGACAATGATAGAGACAGAGACAGAGACAGAGACAGAGACAGGGACAGAGGCAGAGACCGAGACAGGGACAGAGTCTGAGACAGAGACAGAGACAGAAACAGAGACAGAGACAGAGACAGAGACAGAGACAGAGACAGAGACAGAGACAGAGACAGAGACAGAGACAGATACAGAGACAGAGACAGAGACAGAGACAGAGACAGAGACAGAGACAGAGACAGAGATAGAGACAGAGACAGAGACAGAGACAGAGACAGGAACGGAGACAGAGACAGAGACAGAGACAGAGACAGAGACGGAGACAGGAACGGAGACAGAGACAGAGACAGAGACAGCGACAGTGACAGAGACAGAGACAGAGACAGCGACAGTGACAGAGACAGAGACAGAGACAGAGACAGAGATAGAGACAGAGACAGAGACGGAGACGGAGACCGAGACAGAGGCAGAGAGAGAGACAGAGGCAGAGACAGAGACAGAGACAGAGACAGAGACAGAGACAGAGACAGAGACAGAGACAGGAACGGAGACAGAGACAGAGACAGAGACAGAGACAGAGACAGAGTCAGAGACAGAGACAGAGACAGAGACAGTGACAGAGACAGAAACGGAGACAGAGACAGAGTCAGAGACAGAGCCAGAGGGAGATCCAGAGACAGAGACGGAGACAGATACAGAGACAGGCGGAGAGACAGCGGCAGAGACAGAGACAGAGACAGAGGCAGAGACAGAGACACAGACAGAGACAGTGGGTCAGGTGACAGCGACGGTGTCAGAGGGGGTGGAACAAAGACGGAGACAAGGACGGAGACAGAGAATGAGACAGAGACAGTGGCAGAGACAGAGACAATGACAGAGACAGAGAGAGAGACAGAGACAGAGACAGAGACAGAGACAGAGACAGAGACAGAGACAGAGACAGAGACAGAGACAGAGACAGAGACCGAGACAGAGACAGAGACAGAGACAGAGACAGAGACAGAGACAGAGACAGAGACAGAGACAGAGACAGCGACAGTGACAGAGACAGAAACGGAGACAGAGACAGAGTCAGAGACAGAGGGGCAGGTGACAAAGACGGTGTCAGAGGGGGAGGAACAAAGACGGAGACAAGGACGGAGACAGAGAATGAGACAGAGACAGCGGCAGAGACAGAGACAATGACAGAGACAGAGACAGAGACAGAGACAGAGACAGAGACAGAGACAGAGACAGAGACAGGGACAGAGGCAGAGACCGAGACAGAGACAGAGACTGAGACAGAGACTGAGACAGAGACAGAGACAGAGACGGAGACGGAGACACAGGCGGAGGCGGAGACTGAGACAGAGACAGAGACAGTGGCAGAGACAGAGACAATGACAGAGACAGAGACAGAGACAGAGACAGAGACAGAGACAGAGACAGAGACAGAGACAGAGACAGAGACAGAGACAGAGACAGAGACAGAGACAGAGACAGAGACAGAGACAGAGACAGAGACAGGAACGGCGACAGAGACAGATCCAGAGACAGATCCAGAGACAGATACAGAGACAGAGGGAGAGACAGCGGCAGAGACAGAGACAGAGGGGCAGGTGACAAAGACGGTGTCAGAGGGGGAGGAACAAAGACGGAGACAAGGACGGAGACAGAGAATGAGACAGAGACGGTGGCAGAGACAGAGACAATGACAGAGACAATGATAGAGACAGAGACAGAGACAGAGACAGAGACAGGGACAGAGGCAGAGACCGAGACAGGGACAGAGTCTGAGACAGAGACAGAGACAGAGACAGAGACAGAGACAGAGACAGAGACAGAGACAGAGACAGAGACAGAGACAGAGACAGAGACAGAGACAGATACAGAGACAGAGACAGAGACAGAGACAGAGACAGAGACAGAGACAGAGACAGAGATAGAGACAGAGACAGAGACAGAGACAGAGACAGGAACGGAGACAGAGACAGAGACAGAGACAGTGGGTCAGGTGACAGCGACGGTGTCAGAGGGGGTGGAACAAAGACGGAGACAAGGACGGAGACAGAGAATGAGGCAGAGACAGTGGCAGAGACAGAGACAATGACAGAGACAGAGACAGAGACAGAGACAGAGACAGAGACAGAGACAGAGACAGAGACAGAGACAGAGACGGAGACGGAGACACAGGCGGAGGCGGCGACTGAGACAGAGACAGAGACAGTGGCAGAGACAGAGACAATGACAGAAACAGAGACAGAGACAGAGACAGAGAGAGAGACAGAGACAGAGACAGAGACAGAGACAGAGACAGAGACAGAGACAGAGACAGAGACAGAGACAGAGACAGAGACAGAGACAGAGACAGAGACAGAGACAGAGACAGAGACAGAGACAGAGACAGAGATAGAGACAGAGACAGAGACGGAGACGGAGACAGTGGGTCAGGTGACAGCGACGGTGTCAGAGGGGGTGGAACAAAGACGGAGACAAGGACGGAGACCGAGAATGAGGCAGAGACAGTGGCAGAGACAGAGACAATGACAGAGACAGAGACAGAGACAGAGACAGAGACAGAGACAGAGACAGAGACAGAGACAGAGACAGAGACGGAGACGGAGACACAGGCGGAGGCGGCGACTGAGACAGAGACAGAGACAGTGGCAGAGACAGAGACAATGACAGAAACAGAGACAGAGACAGAGACAGAGAGAGAGACAGAGACAGAGACAGAGACAGAGACAGAGACAGAGACAGAGACAGAGACAGAGACAGAGACAGAGACAGAGACAGAGACAGAGACAGAGACAGCGACAGTGACAGAGACAGAGACAGAGACAGAGATAGAGACAGAGACAGAGACGGAGACGGAGACAGAGACAGAGACAGAGACAGAGACAGAGACAGAGACAGAGACAGAGACAGAGACAGAGACAGAGACAGAGACAGAGACAGAGACAGGAACGGAGACAGAAACGGAGACAGAGACAGAGACAGCGACAGTGACAGAGACAGAGACAGAGACAGAGATAGAGACAGAGACAGAGACGGAGACGGAGACAGAGACAGAGACAGAGACAGAGACAGAGACAGAGACAGAGACAGAGACAGAGACAGAGACAGAGACAGAGACAGAGGCAGAGACAGAGGCACAGACAGAGACAGTGGGTCAGGTGACAGCGACGGTGTCAGAGGGGGTGGAACAAAGACGGAGACAAGGACGGAGACAGAGAATGAGGCAGAGACAGTGGCAGAGACAGAGACAATGACAGAGACAGAGACAGAGACAGAGACAGAGACAGAGACAGAGACAGAGACAGAGACAGAGACAGAGACAGAGACGGAGACGGAGACACAGGCGGAGGCGGCGACTGAGACAGAGACAGAGACAGTGGCAGAGACAGAGACAATGACAGAAACAGAGACAGAGACAGAGACAGAGAGAGAGACAGAGACAGACACAGAGACAGAGACAGAGACAGAGACAGAGACAGAGACAGAGACAGAGACAGAGACAGAGACAGAGACAGAGACAGAGACAGCGACAGTGACAGAGACAGAGACAGAGACAGAGATAGAGACAGAGACAGAGACGGAGACGGAGACAGAGACAGAGACAGAGACAGAGACAGAGACAGAGACAGAGACAGAGACAGAGACAGAGACAGAGACAGAGACAGAGACAGAGACAGAGACAGGAACGGAGACAGAAACGGAGACAGAGACAGAGACAGCGACAGTGACAGAGACAGAGACAGAGACAGAGACAGAGACAGAGACAGAGACAGAGACAGAGACAGAGACAGAGACAGAGACAGAGACAGAGACAGAGACAGAGACAGAGACAGAGACAGAGACAGAGACAGAGACAGAGACAGAGACAGAGACAGAGGCAGAGACAGAGACAGAGACAGAGACAGAGACAGAGACAGAGACAGAGACAGAGACAGAGACAGAGACAGAGACAGAGACAGAGACAGAGACAGAGACAGAGACAGAGACAGAGACAGAGACAGAGACAGGGACAGAGGCAGAGACCGAGACAGAGACAGAGACTGAGACAGAGACTGAGACAGAGACAGAGACAGAGACAGAGACAGAGACACAGGCGGAGGCGGAGACTGAGACAGAGACAGTGGCAGAGACAGAGACAATGACAGAGACAGAGACAGAGACAGAGACAGAGGCAGGGACAGAGACAGAGACTGAGACAGAGACAGGGACAGAGGCAGAGACCGAGACAGAGACAGAGACTGAGACAGAGACTGAGACAGAGACAGAGACAGAGACAGAGACAGAGACACAGGCGGAGGCGGAGACTGAGACAGAGACAGTGGCAGAGACAGAGACAATGACAGAGACAGAGACAGAGACAGAGACAGAGGCAGGGACAGAGACAGAGACTGAGACAGCGACAGAGATAGAGATCGAGACAGAGACAAAGACAGAGACGGAGACAGAGACAGAGACAGAGACAGAGACAGAGACAGAGACAGAGACAGAGACAGAGACAGAGACAGAGACAGAGACAGAGACAGAGACAGAGACAGCGACAGTGACAGAGACAGAAACGGAGACAGAGACAGAGTCAGAGACAGAGGGGCAGGTGACAAAGACGGTGTCAGAGGGGGAGGAACAAAGACGGAGACAAGGACGGAGACAGAGAATGAGACAGAGACAGCGGCAGAGACAGAGACAATGACAGAGACAGAGACAGAGACAGAGACAGAGACAGAGACAGAGACAGAGACAGAGACAGGGACAGAGGCAGAGACCGAGACAGAGACAGAGACTGAGACAGAGACTGAGACAGAGACAGAGACAGAGACGGAGACGGAGACACAGGCGGAGGCGGAGACTGAGACAGAGACAGAGACAGTAGCAGAGACAGAGACAATGACAGAGACAGAGACAGAGACAGAGACAGAGACAGAGACAGAGACAGAGACAGAGACAGAGACAGAGACAGAGACAGAGACAGAGACAGAGACAGAGACAGAGACAGGAACGGCGACAGAGACAGATCCAGAGACAGATCCAGAGACAGATACAGAGACAGAGGGAGAGACAGCGGCAGAGACAGAGACAGAGGGGCAGGTGACAAAGACGGTGTCAGAGGGGGAGGAACAAAGACGGAGACAAGGACGGAGACAGAGAATGAGACAGAGACAGTGGCAGAGACAGAGACAATGACAGAGACAATGATAGAGACAGAGACAGAGACAGAGACAGAGACAGGGACAGAGGCAGAGACCGAGACAGGGACAGAGTCTGAGACAGAGACAGAGACAGAGACAGAGACAGAGACAGAGACAGAGACAGAGACAGAGACAGAGACAGAGACAGAGACAGAGACAGAGACAGAGACAGATACAGAGACAGAGACAGAGACAGAGACAGAGACAGAGACAGAGACAGAGACAGAGATAGAGACAGAGACAGAGACAGAGACAGAGACAGGAACGGAGACAGAGACAGAGACAGAGACAGATACAGAGACGGAGACAGGAACGGAGACAGAGACAGAGACAGAGACAGCGACAGTGACAGAGACAGAGACAGAGACAGCGACAGTGACAGAGACAGAGACAGAGACAGAGACAGAGATAGAGACAGAGACAGAGACGGAGACGGAGACCGAGACAGAGGCAGAGAGAGAGACAGAGGCAGAGACAGAGACAGAGACAGAGACAGAGACAGAGACAGAGACAGAGACAGAGACAGGAACGGAGACAGAGACAGAGACAGAGACAGAGACAGAGACAGAGACAGAGACAGAGACAGAGACAGAGACAGAGACAGAGACAGAGACAGAGACAGAGACAGAGACAGAGACAGAGACAGAGACAGAGACAGAGACAGAGACAGAGACAGAGACAGAGACAGAGGCAGAGACAGAGGCACAGACAGAGACAGTGGGTCAGGTGACAGCGACGGTGTCAGAGGGGGTGGAACAAAGACGGAGACAAGGACGGAGACAGAGAATGAGGCAGAGACAGTGGCAGAGACAGAGACAATGACAGAGACAGAGACAGAGACAGAGACAGAGACAGAGACAGAGACAGAGACAGAGACAGAGACAGAGACGGAGACGGAGACGCAGGCGGAGGCGGCGACTGAGACAGAGACAGAGACAGTGGCAGAGACAGAGACAATGACAGAAACAGAGACAGAGACAGAGACAGAGAGAGAGACAGAGACAGAGACAGAGACAGAGACAGAGACAGAGACAGAGACAGAGACAGAGACAGAGACAGAGACAGAGACAGAGACAGCGACAGTGACAGAGACAGAGACAGAGACAGAGATAGAGACAGAGACAGAGACGGAGACGGAGACAGAGACAGAGACAGAGACAGAGACAGAGACAGAGACAGAGACAGAGACAGAGACAGAGACAGAGACAGAGACAGAGACAGGAACGGAGACAGAAACGGAGACAGAGACAGAGACAGCGACAGTGACAGAGACAGAGACAGAGACAGAGATAGAGACAGAGACAGAGACGGAGACGGAGACAGAGACAGAGACAGAGACAGAGACAGAGACAGAGACAGAGACAGAGACAGAGACAGAGACAGAGACAGAGACAGAGACAGAGACAGAGACAGAGACAGAGACAGAGACAGAGACAGAGACAGAGACAGAGACAGAGACGGAGACGGAGACACAGGCGGAGGCGGAGACTGAGACAGAGACAGAGACAGTGGCAGAGACAGAGACAATGACAGAAACAGAGACAGAGACAGAGACAGAGACAGAGACAGAGACAGAGACAGAGACAGAGACAGGAACGGAGACAGAAACGGAGACAGAGACAGGAACGGAGACAGAAACGGAGACAGAGACAGAGACAGCGACAGTGACAGAGACAGAGACAGAGACAGAGATAGAGACAGAGACAGAGACGGAGACGGAGACAGAGACAGAGACAGAGACAGAGACAGAGACAGAGACAGAGACAGAGACAGAGACAGAGACAGAGACAGAGACAGAGACAGAGACAGAGACAGAGACAGAGACAGAGGCAGAGACAGAGACAGAGACAGAGACAGAGACAGAGACAGAGACAGAGACAGAGACAGAGACAGAGACAGAGACAGAGACAGAGACAGAGACAGAGACAGAGACAGAGACAGAGACAGAGACAGAGACAGAGACAGAGACAGAGACAGAGACAGAGACAGAGACAGAGACAGATACAGAGACAGAGACAGAGACAGAGACAGAGACAGAGACAGAGACAGAGATAGAGACAGAGACAGAGACAGAGACAGAGACAGGAACGGAGACAGAGACAGAGGCAGAGACAGAGACAGAGACAGAGACAGAGACAGAGACAGCGACAGTGACAGAGACAGAGACAGAGACAGAGATAGAGACAGAGACAGAGACGGAGACGGAGACCGAGACAGAGGCAGAGAGAGAGACAGAGGCAGAGACAGAGACAGAGACAGAGACAGAGACAGAGACAGGAACGGAGACAGAGACAGAGACAGAGACAGAGACAGAGACAGAGACAGAGGCAGGAACGGAGACAGAGACAGAGACAGAGACAGCGACAGTGACAGAGACAGAGACAGAGACAGAGATAGAGACAGAGACAGAGACGGAGACGGAGACAGAGACAGAGACAGAGACAGAGGCAGGAACGGAGACAGAGACAGAGACAGAGACAGAGACAGAGACAGAGACAGAGACAGAGACAGAGACAGAGACAGAGACAGAGACAGAGACAGAGACAGAGACAGAGACAGAGACAGAGACAGAGACAGAGACAGAGACAGAGACAGAGACAGAGACAGAGACAGAGACAGAGACAGAGACAGAGACAGAGACAGAGACAGAGACAGAGACAGAGACAGAGACACAGGCGGAGGCGGAGACTGAGACAGAGGCAGAGAGAGAGACAGAGGCAGAGACAGAGACAGAGACAGAGACAGAGACAGAGACAGATCCAGAGACAGATCCAGAGACAGATACAGAGACAGAGGGAGAGACAGCGGCAGAGACAGAGACAGAGGGGCAGGTGACAAAGACGGTGTCAGAGGGGGAGGAACAAAGACGGAGACAAGGACGGAGACAGAGAATGAGACAGAGACAGTGGCAGAGACAGAGACAATGACAGAGACAGAGACAGAGACAGAGACAGAGACAGAGACAGAGACAGGGACAGAGGCAGAGACCGAGACAGAGACAGAGACTGAGACAGAGACTGAGACAGAGACAGAGACAGAGACAGAGACAGAGACACAGGCGGGGGCGGAGACTGAGACAGAGACAGTGGCAGAGACAGAGACAATGACAGAGACAGAGACAGAGACAGAGACAGAGGCAGGGACAGAGACAGAGACTGAGACAGCGACAGAGATAGAGATCGAGACAGAGACAAAGACAGAGACGGAGACAGAGACAGAGACAGAGACAGAGACAGAGACAGAGACAGAGACAGAGACAGAGACAGGAACGGAGACAGAGACAGAGACAGAGACACAGGCGGAGGCGGAGAATGAGACAGAGACAGAGACAGAGACAGAGACAGAGACACAGGCGGAGGCGGAGACTGAGACAGAGACAGTGGCAGAGACAGAGACAATGACAGAGACAGAGACAGAGACAGAGACAGAGGCAGGGACAGAGACAGAGACTGAGACAGCGACAGAGATAGAGATCGAGACAGAGACAAAGACAGAGACGGAGACAGAGACAGAGACAGAGACAGAGACAGAGACAGAGACAGAGACAGAGGCAGAGACAGAGACAGAGACAGAGACAGAGACAGAGACAGAGACAGAGACGGAGACGGAGACACAGGCGGAGGCGGAGACTGAGACAGAGACAGAGACAGAGACAGAGACAGAGACAGAGACAGAGACAGAGACAGAGACAGAGACAGGAACGGAGACAGAGACAGAGACAGAGACAGCGACAGTGACAGAGACAGAGACAGAGACAGAGATAGAGACAGAGACAGAGACGGAGACGGAGACCGAGACAGAGGCAGAGAGAGAGACAGAGGCAGAGACAGAGACAGAGACAGAGACAGAGACAGAGACAGATCCAGAGACAGATACAGAGACAGAGGGAGAGACAGCGGCAGAGACAGAGACAGAGGGGGAGGTGACAAAGACGGTGTCAGAGGGGGAGGAACAAAGACGGAGACAAGGACGGAGACAGAGAATGAGACAGAGACAGTGGCAGAGACAGAGACAATGACAGAGACAGAGACAGAGACAGAGACAGAGACAGAGACAGAGACAGAGACAGAGACAGAGACAGAGACAGAGACAGAGACAGAGACAGAGACAGAGACAGAGACACAGGCGGAGGCGGAGACTGAGACAGAGGCAGAGAGAGGGACAGAGGCAGAGACAGAGACAGAGACAGAGACAGAGACAGAGACAGATCCAGAGACAGATCCAGAGACAGATACAGAGACAGAGGGAGAGACAGCGGCAGAGACAGAGACAGAGGGGCAGGTGACAAAGACGGTGTCAGAGGGGGAGGAACGAAGACGGACACAAGGACGGAGACAGAGAATGAGACAGAGACAGTGGCAGAGACAGAGACAATGACAGAGACAGAGACAGAGACAGAGACAGAGACAGAGACAGAGACAGAGACAGGGACAGAGGCAGAGACCGAGACAGAGACAGAGACTGAGACAGAGACTGAGACAGAGACAGAGACAGAGACAGAGACAGAGACACAGGCGGAGGCGGAGACTGAGACAGAGACAGTGGCAGAGACAGAGACAATGACAGAGACAGAGACAGAGACAGAGACAGAGACAGAGACAGAGACAGAGACAGAGACGGAGACAGATACAGAGACAGACGGAGAGACAGCGGCAGAGACAGAGGCAGAGACAGAGGCGGAGACAGAGGCACAGACAGAGACAGTGGGTCAGGTGACAGCGACGGTGTCAGAGGGGGTGGAACAAAGACGGAGACAAGGACGGAGACAGAGAATGAGGCAGAGACAGTGGCAGAGACAGGGACAATGACAGAGACAGAGACAGAGACAGAGACAGAGACAGAGACAGAGACAGAGACAGAGACAGAGACAGAGACAGAGACGGAGACGGAGACACAGGCGGAAGCGGAGACTGAGACAGAGACAGAGACAGTGGCAGAGACAGAGACAATGACAGAAACAGAGACAGAGACAGAGACAGAGAGAGAGACAGAGACAGAGACAGAGACAGAGACAGAGACAGAGACAGAGACAGAGACAGAGACAGAGACAGAGACAGAGACAGAGACGGAGACAGATACAGAGACAGACGGAGAGACAGCGGCAGAGACAGAGACAGAGACAGAGGCAGAGACAGAGGCACAGACAGAGACAGTGGGTCAGGTGACAGCGACGGTGTCAGAGGGGGTGGAACAAAGACGGAGACAAGGACGGAGTCAGAGAATGAGGCAGAGACAGTGGCAGAGACAGAGACAATGACAGAGACAGAGACAGAGACAGAGACAGAGACAGAGACAGAGACAGAGACAGAGACAGAGACAGAGACAGAGACAGAGACGGAGACGGAGACACAGGCGGAGGCGGAGACTGAGACAGAGACAGAGACAGTGGCAGAGACAGAGACAATGACAGAAACAGAGACAGAGACAGAGACAGAGAGAGAGACAGAGACAGAGACAGAGACACAGACAGAGACAGAGACAGAGACAGAGACAGAGACAGAGACAGAGACAGAGACAGAGACAGAGACAGAGACAGAGACAGAGACAGAGACAGAGACAGAGACAGAGACAGAGACAGAGACAGAGACAGAGACAGAGACAGAGACAGAGACAGAGACAGAGACAGAGACAGAGACAGAGACAGAGACAGAGACAGAGACAGGAACGGAGACAGAAACGGAGACAGAGACAGAGACAGCGACAGTGACAGAGACAGAGACAGAGACAGAGATAGAGACAGAGACAGAGACAGAGACGGAGACGGAGACAGAGACAGAGACAGAGACAGAGACAGAGACAGAGACAGAGACAGAGACAGAGACAGAGACAGAGACAGAGACAGAGACAGAGACAGAGACAGAGACAGAGACAGAGACAGAGACAGAGACAGAGACAGGGACAGAGGCAGAGACCGAGACAGAGACAGAGACTGAGACAGAGACAGAGACAGAGACAGAGACAGAGACAGAGACAGAGACAGAGACAGAGACAGAGACAGAGACAGAGACAGAGACAGAGACAGAGACAGAGACAGATACAGAGACAGAGACAGAGACAGAGACAGAGACAGAGACAGAGATAGAGACAGAGACAGAGACAGAGACAGAGACAGGAACGGAGACAGAGACAGAGGCAGAGACAGAGACAGAGACAGAGACAGAGACAGAGACAGCGACAGTGACAGAGACAGAGACAGAGACAGAGATAGAGACAGAGACAGAGACGGAGACGGAGACCGAGACAGAGGCAGAGAGAGAGACAGAGGCAGAGACAGAGACAGAGACAGAGACAGAGACAGAGACAGAGACAGGAACGGAGACAGAGACAGAGACAGAGACAGAGACAGAGACAGAGACAGAGGCAGGAACGGAGACAGAGACAGAGACAGAGACAGCGACAGTGACAGAGACAGAGACAGAGACAGAGATAGAGACAGAGACAGAGACGGAGACGGAGACAGAGACAGAGACAGAGACAGAGGCAGGAACGGAGACAGAGACAGAGACAGAGACAGAGACAGAGACAGAGACAGAGACAGAGACAGAGACAGAGACAGAGACAGAGACAGAGACAGAGACAGAGACAGAGACAGAGACAGAGACAGAGACAGAGACAGAGACAGAGACAGAGACAGAGACAGAGACAGAGACAGAGACAGAGACAGAGACAGAGACAGAGACAGAGACAGAGACAGAGACAGAGACAGAGACAGAGACAGAGACAGAGACAGAGACAGAGACAGAGACAGAGACAGAGACAGAGACAGAGACACAGGCGGAGGCGGAGACTGAGACAGAGGCAGAGAGAGAGACAGAGGCAGAGACAGAGACAGAGACAGAGACAGAGACAGAGACAGATCCAGAGACAGATCCAGAGACAGATACAGAGACAGAGGGAGAGACAGCGGCAGAGACAGAGACAGAGGGGCAGGTGACAAAGACGGTGTCAGAGGGGGAGGAACAAAGACGGAGACAAGGACGGAGACAGAGAATGAGACAGAGACAGTGGCAGAGACAGAGACAATGACAGAGACAGAGACAGAGACAGAGACAGAGACAGAGACAGAGACAGAGACAGAGACAGAGACAGGGACAGAGGCAGAGACCGAGACAGAGACAGAGACTGAGACAGAGACTGAGACAGAGACAGAGACAGAGACAGAGACAGAGACACAGGCGGGGGCGGAGACTGAGACAGAGACAGTGGCAGAGACAGAGACAATGACAGAGACAGAGACAGAGACAGAGACAGAGGCAGGGACAGAGACAGAGACTGAGACAGCGACAGAGATAGAGATCGAGACAGAGACAAAGACAGAGACGGAGACAGAGACAGAGACAGAGACAGAGACAGAGACAGAGACAGAGACAGAGACAGAGACAGAGACAGGAACGGAGACAGAGACAGAGACAGAGACACAGGCGGAGGCGGAGAATGAGACAGAGACAGAGACAGAGACAGAGACACAGGCGGAGGCGGAGACTGAGACAGAGACAGTGGCAGAGACAGAGACAATGACAGAGACAGAGACAGAGACAGAGACAGAGGCAGGGACAGAGACAGAGACTGAGACAGCGACAGAGATAGAGATCGAGACAGAGACAAAGACAGAGACGGAGACAGAGACAGAGACAGAGACAGAGACAGAGACAGAGACAGAGACAGAGACAGAGACAGAGACAGAGACAGAGACAGAGACAGAGACAGAGACAGAGACAGAGACAGAGACAGAGACGGAGACGGAGACACAGGCGGAGGCGGAGACTGAGACAGAGACAGAGACAGAGACAGAGACAGAGACAGAGACAGAGACAGAGACAGAGACAGAGACAGAGACAGAGACAGGAACGGAGACAGAGACAGAGACAGAGACAGCGACAGTGACAGAGACAGAGACAGAGACAGAGATAGAGACAGAGACAGAGACGGAGACGGAGACCGAGACAGAGGCAGAGAGAGAGACAGAGGCAGAGACAGAGACAGAGACAGAGACAGAGACAGAGACAGATCCAGAGACAGATACAGAGACAGAGGGTGAGACAGCGGCAGAGACAGAGACAGAGGGGGAGGTGACAAAGACGGTGTCAGAGGGGGAGGAACAAAGACGGAGACAAGGACGGAGACAGAGAATGAGACAGAGACAGTGGCAGAGACAGAGACAATGACAGAGACAGAGACAGAGACAGAGACAGAGACAGAGACAGAGACAGAGACAGAGACAGAGACAGAGACAGAGACACAGGCGGAGGCGGAGACTGAGACAGAGGCAGAGAGAGGGACAGAGGCAGAGACAGAGACAGAGACAGAGACAGAGACAGAGACAGATCCAGAGACAGATCCAGAGACAGATACAGAGACAGAGGGAGAGACAGCGGCAGAGACAGAGACAGAGGGGCAGGTGACAAAGACGGTGTCAGAGGGGGAGGAACGAAGACGGAGACAAGGACGGAGACAGAGAATGAGACAGAGACAGTGGCAGAGACAGAGACAATGACAGGGACAGAGACAGAGACAGAGACAGAGACAGAGACAGAGACAGGGACAGAGGCAGAGACCGAGACAGAGACAGAGACTGAGACAGAGACTGAGACAGAGACAGAGACAGAGACAGAGACAGAGACACAGGCGGAGGCGGAGACTGAGACAGAGACAGTGGCAGAGACAGAGACAATGACAGAGACAGAGACAGAGACAGAGACAGAGACAGAGACAGAGACAGAGACAGAGACGGAGACAGATACAGAGACAGACGGAGAGACAGCGGCAGAGACAGAGACAGAGACAGAGGCGGAGACAGAGGCACAGACAGAGACAGTGGGTCAGGTGACAGCGACGGTGTCAGAGGGGGTGGAACAAAGACGGAGACAAGGACGGAGACAGAGAATGAGGCAGAGACAGTGGCAGAGACAGAGACAATGACAGAGACAGAGACAGAGACAGAGACAGAGACAGAGACAGAGACAGAGACAGAGACAGAGACAGAGACAGAGACGGAGACGGAGACACAGGCGGAAGCGGAGACTGAGACAGAGACAGAGACAGTGGCAGAGACAGAGACAATGACAGAAACAGAGACAGAGACAGAGACGGAGAGAGAGACAGAGACAGAGACAGAGACAGAGACAGAGACAGAGACAGAGACAGAGACAGAGACAGAGACAGAGACAGAGACAGAGACAGAGACAGAGACAGAGACAGAGACAGAGACAGAGACAGAGGCAGAGACAGAGACAGAGACAGAGACAGGAACGGAGACAGAAACGGAGACAGAGACAGAGACAGCGACAGTGACAGAGACAGAGACAGAGACAGAGATAGAGACAGAGACAGAGACGGAGACGGAGACAGAGACAGAGACAGAGACAGAGACAGAGACAGAGACAGAGACAGAGACAGAGACAGAGACAGAGACAGAGACAGAGACAGAGACAGAGGCAGAGACAGAGACAGAGACAGAGACAGAGACAGAGACAGAGACAGAGACAGAGACAGAGACAGAGACAGAGACAGAGACAGAGACAGAGACAGAGACAGAGGCAGAGACAGAGACAGAGACAGAGACAGAGACAGAGACAGAGACAGAGACAGGGACAGAGACAGAGACAGAGACAGAGACAGAGACAGAGACAGAGACAGAGACAGAGACAGAGACAGAGGCAGAGACAGAGACAGAGACAGAGACAGAGACAGAGACAGAGACAGAGACAGAGACAGAGACAGAGACAGAGACAGAGACAGAGACAGAGACAGAGGCAGAGACAGAGACAGAGACAGAGACAGAGACAGAGACAGAGACAGAGACAGAGACAGAGACAGAGACAGAGACAGAGACAGAGACAGAGACAGAGACAGAGACAGAGACAGAGACAGAGACAGAGACAGAGACAGAGACAGAGACAGAGACAGAGACAGAGACAGAGACAGAGACGGAGACAGAGACAGAGACGGAGACAGCGACAGTGACAGAGACAGAGACAGAGACAGAGATAGAGACAGAGACAGAGACGGAGACGGAGACCGAGACAGAGGCAGAGAGAGAGACAGAGGCAGAGACAGAGACAGAGACAGAGACAGAGACAGAGACAGATCCAGAGACAGATACAGAGACAGAGGGAGAGACAGCGGCAGAGACAGAGACAGAGGGGGAGGTGACAAAGACGGTGTCAGAGGGGGAGGAACAAAGACGGAGACAAGGACGGAGACAGAGAATGAGACAGAGACAGTGGCAGAGACAGAGACAATGACAGAGACAGAGACAGAGACAGAGACAGAGACAGGGACAGAGGCAGAGACCGAGACAGAGACAGAGACTGAGACAGAGACCGAGACAGAGACAGAGACAGAGACAGAGACAGGGACAGAGACAGAGACAGAGACAGAGACAGAGACAGAGACAGAGACAGAGACAGAGACACAGGCGGAGGCGGAGACTGAGACAGAGACAGTGGCAGAGACAGAGACAATGACAGAGACAGAGACAGAGACAGAGACAGAGGCAGGGACAGAGACAGAGACGGAGACAGCGACAGAGATAGAGATCGAGACAGAGACAAAGACAGAGACGGAGACAGAGACAGAGACAGAGACAGAGACAGAGACAGAGACAGAGACAGAGACAGAGTCAGAGACAGAGCCAGAGGGAGATCCAGAGACAGAGACGGAGACAGATACAGAGACAGACGGAGAGACAGCGGCAGAGACAGAGACAGAGACAGAGGCAGAGACAGAGACACAGACAGAGACAGTGGGTCAGGTGACAGCGACGGTGTCAGAGGGGGTGGAACGAAGACGGAGACAAGGACGGAGACAGAGAATGAGACAGAGACAGTGGCAGAGACAGAGACAATGACAGAGACAGAGACAGAGACAGAGACAGAGACAGAGACAGAGACAGAGACAGAGACAGAGACGGAGACGGAGACACAGGCGGAGGCGGAGACTGAGACAGAGACAGATCCAGAGACAGATACAGAGACAGAGGGAGAGACAGCGGCAGAGACAGAGACAGAGGGGGAGGTGACAAAGACGGTGTCAGAGGGGGAGGAACAAAGACGGAGACAAGGACGGAGACAGAGAATGAGACAGAGACAGTGGCAGAGACAGAGACAATGACAGAGACAGAGACAGAGACAGAGACAGAGACAGGGACAGAGGCAGAGACCGAGACAGAGACAGAGACTGAGACAGAGACCGAGACAGAGACAGAGACAGAGACAGAGACAGGGACAGAGACAGAGACAGAGACAGAGACAGAGACAGAGACAGAGACAGAGACAGAGACAGAGACAGAGACACAGGCGGAGGCGGAGACTGAGACAGAGACAGTGGCAGAGACAGAGACAATGACAGAGACAGAGACAGAGACAGAGACAGAGGCAGGGACAGAGACAGAGACGGAGACAGCGACAGAGATAGAGATCGAGACAGAGACAAAGACAGAGACGGAGACAGAGACAGAGACAGAGACAGAGACAGAGACAGAGACAGAGACAGAGTCAGAGACAGAGCCAGAGGGAGATCCAGAGACAGAGACGGAGACAGATACAGAGACAGACGGAGAGACAGCGGCAGAGACAGAGACAGAGACAGAGGCAGAGACAGAGACACAGACAGAGACAGTGGGTCAGGTGACAGCGACGGTGTCAGAGGGGGTGGAACGAAGACGGAGACAAGGACGGAGACAGAGAATGAGACAGAGACAGTGGCAGAGACAGAGACAATGACAGAGACAGAGACAGAGACAGAGACAGAGACAGAGACAGAGACAGAGACAGAGACAGAGACAGAGACGGAGACGGAGACACAGGCGGAGGCGGAGACTGAGACAGAGACAGAGACAGTGGCAGAGACAGAGACAATGACAGAGACAGAGACAGAGACAGAGAGAGAGACAGAGACAGAGACAAAGACGGAGACAGACACAGAGACAGAGACAGAGACAGAGACAGAGACAGAGACAGAGACAGAGACAGAGACAGAGACAGAGACAGAGACAGAGACAGGAACGGAGACAGAGACAGAGACAGAGACAGCGACAGTGACAGAGACAGAAACGGAGACAGAGACAGAGTCAGAGACAGAGCCAGAGGGAGATCCAGAGACAGAGGCGGAGACAGATACAGAGACAGACGGAGAGACAGCGGCAGAGACAGAGACAGAGACAGAGGCAGAGACAGAGACACAGACAGAGACAGTGGGTCAGGTGACAGCAACGGTGTCAGAGGGGGTGGAACAAAGACGGAGACAAGGACGGAGACAGAGAATGAGACAGAGACAGTGGCAGAGACAGAGACAATGACAGAGACAGAGACAGAGACAGAGACAGAGACAGAGACAGAGACAGAGACAGAGACGGAGACGGAGACACAGGCGGAGGCGGAGACTGAGACAGAGACAGAGACAGTGGCAGAGGCAGAGACAATGACAGAGACAGAGACAGAGACAGAGAGAGAGACAGAGAGAGAGAGAGAGACAGAGACAGAGACAGAGACAGAGACAGAGACAGAGACAGAGACAGAGACAGAGACAGAGACAGAGACAGAGACAGAGACAGAGACAGAGACAGAGACAGAGACAGAGACAGAAACAGAGACAGAGACAGAGACAGAGACAGAGACAGCGACAGTGACAGAGACAGAAACGGAGACAGAGACAGAGTCAGAGACAGAGCCAGAGGGAGATCCAGAGACAGAGACGGAGACAGATACAGAGACAGGCGGAGAGACAGCGGCAGAGACAGAGACAGAGACAGAGGCAGAGACAGAGACACAGACAGAGACAGTGGGTCAGGTGACAGCGACGGTGTCAGAGGGGGTGGAACAAAGACGGAGACAAGGACGGAGACAGAGAATGAGACAGAGACAGTGGCAGAGACAGAGACAATGACAGAGACAGAGACAGAGACAGAGACAGAGACAGAGACAGAGGCAGAGACAGAGACATAGACAGAGACAGAGACAGAGACAGAGACAGAGACAGGGACAGAGACAGAGACAGAGACAGAGACAGAGATAGAGACAGAGACAGAGACGGAGACGGAGACCGAGACAGAGGCAGAGAGAGAGACAGAGGCAGAGACAGAGACAGAGACAGAGACAGAGACAGAGACAGATCCAGAGACAGATCCAGAGACAGATACAGAGACAGAGGGAGAGACAGCGGCAGAGACAGAGACAGAGGGGCAGGTGACAAAGACGGTGTCAGAGGGGGAGGAACAAAGACGGAGACAAGGACGGAGACAGAGAATGAGACAGAGACAGCGGCAGAGACAGAGACAATGACAGAGACAGAGACAGAGACAGAGACAGAGACAGAGACAGGGACAGAGACAGAGACAGAGACAGAGACAGAGACAGAGACAGAGACAGAGACAGAGACAGAGACAGAGACAGGAACGGAGACAGAGACAGAGACAGAGACAGCGACAGTGACAGAGACAGAAACGGAGACAGAGACAGAGTCAGAGACAGAGCCAGAGGGAGATCCAGAGACAGAGGCGGAGACAGATACAGAGACAGACGGAGAGACAGCGGCAGAGACAGAGACAGAGACAGAGGCAGAGACAGAGACACAGACAGAGACAGTGGGTCAGGTGACAGCAACGGTGTCAGAGGGGGTGGAACAAAGACGGAGACAAGGACGGAGACAGAGAATGAGACAGAGACAGTGGCAGAGACAGAGACAATGACAGAGACAGAGACAGAGACAGAGACAGAGACAGAGACAGAGACAGAGACAGAGACGGAGACGGAGACACAGGCGGAGGCGGAGACTGAGACAGAGACAGAGACAGTGGCAGAGGCAGAGACAATGACAGAGACAGAGACAGAGACAGAGAGAGAGACAGAGAGAGAGAGAGAGACAGAGACAGAGACAGAGACAGAGACAGAGACAGAGACAGAGACAGAGACAGAGACAGAGACAGAGACAGAGACAGAGACAGAGACAGAGACAGAGACAGAGACAGAAACAGAGACAGAGACAGAGACAGAGACAGAGACAGCGACAGTGACAGAGACAGAAACGGAGACAGAGACAGAGTCAGAGACAGAGCCAGAGGGAGATCCAGAGACAGAGACGGAGACAGATACAGAGACAGGCGGAGAGACAGCGGCAGAGACAGAGACAGAGACAGAGGCAGAGACAGAGACACAGACAGAGACAGTGGGTCAGGTGACAGCGACGGTGTCAGAGGGGGTGGAACAAAGACGGAGACAAGGACGGAGACAGAGAATGAGACAGAGACAGTGGCAGAGACAGAGACAATGACAGAGACAGAGACAGAGACAGAGACAGAGACAGAGACAGAGACAGAGGCAGAGACAGAGACATAGACAGAGACAGAGACAGAGACAGAGACAGAGACAGGGACAGAGACAGAGACAGAGACAGAGACAGAGATAGAGACAGAGACAGAGACGGAGACGGAGACCGAGACAGAGGCAGAGAGAGAGACAGAGGCAGAGACAGAGACAGAGACAGAGACAGAGACAGAGACAGATCCAGAGACAGATCCAGAGACAGATACAGAGACAGAGGGAGAGACAGCGGCAGAGACAGAGACAGAGGGGCAGGTGACAAAGACGGTGTCAGAGGGGGAGGAACAAAGACGGAGACAAGGACGGAGACAGAGAATGAGACAGAGACAGCGGCAGAGACAGAGACAATGACAGAGACAGAGACAGAGACAGAGACAGAGACAGAGACAGGGACAGAGGCAGAGACCGAGACAGAGACAGAGACTGAGACAGAGACTGAGACAGAGACAGAGACAGAGACAGAGACAGAGACAATGACAGAGACAGAGACAGAGACAGAGACAGAGACAGAGACAGAGACGGAGACGGAGACACAGGCGGAGGCGGAGACTGAGACAGAGACAGAGACAGTGGCAGAGACACAGACAATGACAGAGACAGGGACAGAGACAGAGACAGAGACAGGAACGGAGACAGAGACAGAGGCAGAGACAGAGACAGAGACAGAGACAGGAACGGAGACAGAGACAGAGACAGAGACAGCGACAGTGACAGAGACAGAGACAGAGACAGAGATAGAGACAGAGACAGAGACGGAGACAGAGACCGAGACAGAGGCAGAGAGAGAGACAGAGGCAGAGACAGAGTCAGAGACAGAGACAGAGACAGAGACAGAGACAGAGACAGAGACCGAGACAGAGACAGAGACAGAGACAGAGACAGAGACAGAGACAGAGACAGAGACAGCGACAGTGACAGAGACAGAAACGGAGACAGAGACAGAGGCAGAGACAGAGACAGAGACAGAGACAGGAACGGAGACAGAGACAGAGACAGAGACAGCGACAGTGACAGAGACAGAGACAGAGGCAGAGATAGAGACAGAGACAGAGACGGAGACGGAGACCGAGACAGAGGCAGAGAGAGAGACAGAGGCAGAGACAGAGACAGAGACAGAGACAGAGACAGAGACAGAGACAGGAACGGAGACAGAGACAGAGACAGAGACAAAGACAGAGACAGAGGCAGGAACGGAGACAGAGACAGAGACAGAGACAGCGACAGTGACAGAGACAGAGACAGAGACAGAGATAGAGACAGAGACAGAGACGGAGACGGAGACCGAGACAGAGGCAGAGAGAGAGACAGAGGCAGAGACAGAGACAGAGACAGAGACAGATCCAGAGACAGATCCAGAGACAGATACAGAGACAGAGGGAGAGACAGCGGCAGAGACAGAGACAGAGGGGCAGGTGACAAAGACGGTGTCAGAGGGGGAGGAACAAAGACGGAGACAAGGACGGAGACAGAGAATGAGACAGAGACAGTGGCAGAGACAGAGACAATGACAGAGACAGAGACAGAGACAGAGACAGAGACAGAGACAGAGACGGAGACGGAGACACAGGCGGAGGCGGAGACTGAGACAGAGACAGAGACAGTGGCAGAGACACAGACAATGACAGAGACAGGGACAGAGACAGAGACAGAGACAGGAACGGAGACAGAGACAGAGGCAGAGACAGAGACAGAGACAGAGACAGGAACGGAGACAGAGACAGAGACAGAGACAGCGACAGTGACAGAGACAGAGACAGAGACAGAGATAGAGACAGAGACAGAGACGGAGACAGAGACCGAGACAGAGGCAGAGAGAGAGACAGAGGCAGAGACAGAGTCAGAGACAGAGACAGAGACAGAGACAGAGACAGAGACAGAGACCGAGACAGAGACAGAGACAGAGACAGAGACAGAGACAGAGACAGAGAGAGAGACAGCGACAGTGACAGAGACAGAAACGGAGACAGAGACAGAGTCAGAGACAGAGCCAGAGGGAGATCCAGAGACAGAGACGGAGACAGATACAGAGACAGGCGGAGAGACAGCGGCAGAGACAGAGACAGAGACAGAGGCAGAGACAGTGACACAGACAGAGACAGTGGGTCAGGTGACAGCGACGGTGTCAGAGGGGGTGGAACAAAGACGGAGACAAGGACGGAGACAGAGAATGAGACAGAGACAGTGGCAGAGACAGAGACAATGACAGAGACAGAGACAGAGACAGAGACAGAGACAGAGGCAGAGACAGAGACATAGACAGAGACAGAGACAGAGACAGAGACAGGGACAGAGACAGAGACAGAGACAGAGACAGAGATAGAGACAGAGACAGAGACGGAGACGGAGACCGAGACAGAGGCAGAGAGAGAGACAGAGGCAGAGACAGAGACAGAGACAGAGACAGAGACAGAGACAGATCCAGAGACAGATCCAGAGACAGATACAGAGACAGAGGGAGAGACAGCGGCAGAGACAGAGACAGAGGGGCAGGTGACAAAGACGGTGTCAGAGGGGGAGGAACAAGGACGGTGACAAGGACGGAGACAGAGAATGAGACAGAGACAGCGGCAGAGACAGAGACAATGACAGAGACAGAGACAGAGACAGAGACAGAGACTGAGACAGAGACTGAGACAGAGACAGAGACAGAGACAGAGACACAGGCGTAGGCGGAGACTGAGACAGAGACAGTGGCAGAGACAGAGACAATGACAGAGACAGAGACAGAGACAGAGACAGAGACAGAGACAGAGACAGAGACAGAGACAGAGCCAGAGACAGAGACAGAGACAGAGACAGAGACGGAGACGGAGACACAGGCGGAGGCGGAGACTGAGACAGAGACAGAGACAGTGGCAGAGACAGAGACAATGACAGAGACAGAGACAGAGACAGAGACAGAGACAGAGACAGAGACAGAGACAGAGACAGAGACAGAGACAGAGACAGAGACAGAGACAGAGACAGAGACAGAGACAGAGACAGGAACGGCGACAGAGACAGATCCAGAGACAGATCCAGAGACAGATACAGAGACAGAGGGAGAGACAGCGGCAGAGACAGAGACAGAGGGGCAGGTGACAAAGACGGTGTCAGAGGGGGAGGAACAAAGACGGAGACAAGGACGGAGACAGAGAATGAGACAGAGACAGTGGCAGAGACAGAGACAATGACAGAGACAATGACAGAGACAGAGACAGAGACAGAGACAGAGACAGGGACAGAGGCAGAGACCGAGACAGAGACAGAGACTGAGACAGAGACAGAGACAGAGACAGAGACAGAGACAGAGACAGAGACAGAGACAGAGACAGAGACAGAGACAGAGACAGAGACAGAGACAGAGACAGGAACGGAGACAGAAACGGAGACAGAGACAGAGACAGCGACAGTGACAGAGACAGAGACAGAGACAGAGATAGAGACAGAGACGGAGACAGAGACAGAGACAGAGACGGAGACGGAGACACAGGCGGAGGCGGAGACTGAGACAGAGACAGAGACAGTGGCAGAGACACAGACAATGACAGAGACAGGGACAGAGACAGAGACAGAGACAGGAACGGAGACAGAGACAGAGGCAGAGACAGAGACAGAGACAGAGACAGGAACGGAGACAGAGACAGAGACAGAGACAGCGACAGTGACAGAGACAGAGACAGAGACAGAGATAGAGACAGAGACAGAGACGGAGACAGAGACCGAGACAGAGGCAGAGAGAGAGACAGAGGCAGAGACAGAGTCAGAGACAGAGACAGAGACAGAGACAGAGACAGAGACAGAGACCGAGACAGAGACAGAGACAGAGACAGAGACAGAGACAGAGACAGAGAGAGAGACAGCGACAGTGACAGAGACAGAAACGGAGACAGAGACAGAGTCAGAGACAGAGCCAGAGGGAGATCCAGAGACAGAGACGGAGACAGATACAGAGACAGGCGGAGAGACAGCGGCAGAGACAGAGACAGAGACAGAGGCAGAGACAGTGACACAGACAGAGACAGTGGGTCAGGTGACAGCGACGGTGTCAGAGGGGGTGGAACAAAGACGGAGACAAGGACGGAGACAGAGAATGAGACAGAGACAGTGGCAGAGACAGAGACAATGACAGAGACAGAGACAGAGACAGAGACAGAGACAGAGGCAGAGACAGAGACATAGACAGAGACAGAGACAGAGACAGAGACAGGGACAGAGACAGAGACAGAGACAGAGACAGAGATAGAGACAGAGACAGAGACGGAGACGGAGACCGAGACAGAGGCAGAGAGAGAGACAGAGGCAGAGACAGAGACAGAGACAGAGACAGAGACAGAGACAGATCCAGAGACAGATCCAGAGACAGATACAGAGACAGAGGGAGAGACAGCGGCAGAGACAGAGACAGAGGGGCAGGTGACAAAGACGGTGTCAGAGTGGGAGGAACAAAGACGGTGACAAGGACGGAGACAGAGAATGAGACAGAGACAGCGGCAGAGACAGAGACAATGACAGAGACAGAGACAGAGACAGAGACAGAGACTGAGACAGAGACTGAGACAGAGACAGAGACAGAGACAGAGACACAGGCGGAGGCGGAGACTGAGACAGAGACAGTGGCAGAGACAGAGACAATGACAGAGACAGAGACAGAGACAGAGACAGAGACAGAGACAGAGACAGAGCCAGAGACAGAGACAGAGACAGAGACAGAGACGGAGACGGAGACACAGGCGGAGGCGGAGACTGAGACAGAGACAGAGACAGTGGCAGAGACAGAGACAATGACAGAGACAGAGACAGAGACAGAGACAGAGACAGAGACAGAGACAGAGACAGAGACAGAGACAGAGACAGAGACAGAGACAGAGACAGAGACAGAGACAGAGACAGAGACAGGAACGGCGACAGAGACAGATCCAGAGACAGATCCAGAGACAGATACAGAGACAGAGGGAGAGACAGCGGCAGAGACAGAGACAGAGGGGCAGGTGACAAAGACGGTGTCAGAGGGGGAGGAACAAAGACGGAGACAAGGACGGAGACAGAGAATGAGACAGAGACAGTGGCAGAGACAGAGACAATGACAGAGACAATGACAGAGACAGAGACAGAGACAGAGACAGAGACAGGGACAGAGGCAGAGACCGAGACAGAGACAGAGACTGAGACAGAGACAGAGACAGAGACAGAGACAGAGACAGAGACAGAGACAGAGACAGAGACAGAGACAGAGACAGAGACAGAGACAGAGACAGAGACAGGAACGGAGACAGAAACGGAGACAGAGACAGAGACAGCGACAGTGACAGAGACAGAGACAGAGACAGAGATAGAGACAGAGACGGAGACAGAGACAGAGACAGAGACAGAGACAGAGACAGAGACAGAGACAGAGACAGAGACAGAGACAGAGACAGAGACAGAGACAGAGACAGAGACAGAGACAGAGACAGAGGCAGAGACAGAGACAGAGACAGAGACAGAGACAGAGACAGAGACAGAGACAGAGACAGAGACAGAGACAGAGACAGAGACAGAGACAGAGACAGAGACAGAGACACAGACAGAGACAGAGACAGAGACAGAGACAGAGACAGAGACAGAGGCAGAGACAGAGACAGAGACAGAGACAGAGACAGAGACAGAGACAGAGACAGAGACAGAGACAGAGACAGAGACAGAGACAGAGACAGAGACAGAGACAGAGACAGAGACAGAGACAGAGACAGAGACAGAGACAGAGACACAGGCGGAGGCGGAGACTGAGACAGAGGCAGAGAGAGAGACAGAGGCAGAGACAGAGACAGAGACAGAGACAGAGACAGAGACAGATCCAGAGACAGATCCAGAGACAGATACAGAGACAGAGGGAGAGACAGCGGCAGAGACAGAGACAGAGGGGCAGGTGACAAAGACGGTGTCAGAGGGGGAGGAACAAAGACGGAGACAAGGACGGAGACAGAGAATGAGGCAGAGACAGTGGCAGAGACAGAGACAATGACAGAGACAGAGACAGAGACAGAGACAGAGACAGAGACAGAGATAGAGACAGAGACAGAGACAGAGACAGAGACAGAGACAGAGACGGAGACGGAGACACAGGCGGAAGCGGAGACTGAGACAGAGACAGAGACAGTGGCAGAGACAGAGACAATGACAGAAACAGAGACAGAGACAGAGACGGAGAGAGAGACAGAGACAGAGACAGAGACAGAGACAGAGACAGAGACAGAGACAGAGACAGAGACAGAGACAGAGACAGAGACAGAGACAGAGACAGAGACAGAGACAGAGACAGAGACAGAGACAGAGACAGAGACAGAGACAGAGACAGAGGCAGAGACAGAGACAGAGACAGAGACAGGAACGGAGACAGAAACGGAGACAGAGACAGAGACAGCGACAGTGACAGAGACAGAGACAGAGACAGAGACAGAGACAGAGACAGAGACGGAGACGGAGACAGAGACAGAGACAGAGACAGAGACAGAGACAGAGACAGAGACAGAGACAGAGACAGAGACAGAGACAGAGGCAGAGACAGAGACAGAGACAGAGACAGAGACAGAGACAGAGACAGAGACAGAGACAGAGACAGAGACAGAGACAGAGACAGAGACAGAGACAGAGACAGAGACAGAGGCAGAGACAGAGACAGAGACAGAGACAGAGACAGAGACAGAGACAGAGACAGAGACAGAGACAGAGACAGAGACAGAGACAGAGACAGAGACAGAGACAGAGACAGAGGCAGAGACAGAGACAGAGACAGAGACAGAGACAGAGACAGAGACAGAGACAGAGACAGAGACAGAGACAGAGACAGAGACAGAGACAGAGACAGAGACAGAGACAGAGACAGAGACAGGAACGGAGACAGAGACAGAGACAGAGACAGCGACAGTGACAGAGACAGAAACGGAGACAGAGACAGAGTCAGAGACAGAGCCAGAGGGAGATCCAGAGACAGAGGCGGAGACAGATACAGAGACAGACGGAGAGACAGCGGCAGAGACAGAGACAGAGACAGAGGCAGAGACAGAGACACAGACAGAGACAGTGGGTCAGGTGACAGCAACGGTGTCAGAGGGGGTGGAACAAAGACGGAGACAAGGACGGAGACAGAGAATGAGACAGAGACAGTGGCAGAGACAGAGACAATGACAGAGACAGAGACAGAGACAGAGACAGAGACAGAGACAGAGACAGAGACAGAGACGGAGACGGAGACACAGGCGGAGGCGGAGACTGAGACAGAGACAGAGACAGTGGCAGAGGCAGAGACAATGACAGAGACAGAGACAGAGACAGAGAGAGAGACAGAGAGAGAGAGAGAGACAGAGACAGAGACAGAGACAGAGACAGAGACAGAGACAGAGACAGAGACAGAGACAGAGACAGAGACAGAGACAGAGACAGAGACAGAGACAGAGACAGAGACAGAGACAGAAACAGAGACAGAGACAGAGACAGAGACAGAGACAGCGACAGTGACAGAGACAGAAACGGAGACAGAGACAGAGTCAGAGACAGAGCCAGAGGGAGATCCAGAGACAGAGACGGAGACAGATACAGAGACAGGCGGAGAGACAGCGGCAGAGACAGAGACAGAGACAGAGGCAGAGACAGAGACACAGACAGAGACAGTGGGTCAGGTGACAGCGACGGTGTCAGAGGGGGTGGAACAAAGACGGAGACAAGGACGGAGACAGAGAATGAGACAGAGACAGTGGCAGAGACAGAGACAATGACAGAGACAGAGACAGAGACAGAGACAGAGACAGAGACAGAGGCAGAGACAGAGACATAGACAGAGACAGAGACAGAGACAGAGACAGAGACAGGGACAGAGACAGAGACAGAGACAGAGACAGAGATAGAGACAGAGACAGAGACGGAGACGGAGACCGAGACAGAGGCAGAGAGAGAGACAGAGGCAGAGACAGAGACAGAGACAGAGACAGAGACAGAGACAGATCCAGAGACAGATCCAGAGACAGATACAGAGACAGAGGGAGAGACAGCGGCAGAGACAGAGACAGAGGGGCAGGTGACAAAGACGGTGTCAGAGGGGGAGGAACAAAGACGGAGACAAGGACGGAGACAGAGAATGAGACAGAGACAGCGGCAGAGACAGAGACAATGACAGAGACAGAGACAGAGACAGAGACAGAGACAGAGACAGGGACAGAGACAGAGACAGAGACAGAGACAGAGACAGAGACAGAGACAGAGACAGAGACAGAGACAGAGACAGGAACGGAGACAGAGACAGAGACAGAGACAGCGACAGTGACAGAGACAGAAACGGAGACAGAGACAGAGTCAGAGACAGAGCCAGAGGGAGATCCAGAGACAGAGGCGGAGACAGATACAGAGACAGACGGAGAGACAGCGGCAGAGACAGAGACAGAGACAGAGGCAGAGACAGAGACACAGACAGAGACAGTGGGTCAGGTGACAGCAACGGTGTCAGAGGGGGTGGAACAAAGACGGAGACAAGGACGGAGACAGAGAATGAGACAGAGACAGTGGCAGAGACAGAGACAATGACAGAGACAGAGACAGAGACAGAGACAGAGACAGAGACAGAGACAGAGACAGAGACAGAGACGGAGACGGAGACACAGGCGGAGGCGGAGACTGAGACAGAGACAGAGACAGTGGCAGAGGCAGAGACAATGACAGAGACAGAGACAGAGACAGAGAGAGAGACAGAGAGAGAGAGAGAGACAGAGACAGAGACAGAGACAGAGACAGAGACAGAGACAGAGACAGAGACAGAGACAGAGACAGAGACAGAGACAGAGACAGAGACAGAGACAGAGACAGAGACAGAAACAGAGACAGAGACAGAGACAGAGACAGAGACAGCGACAGTGACAGAGACAGAAACGGAGACAGAGACAGAGTCAGAGACAGAGCCAGAGGGAGATCCAGAGACAGAGACGGAGACAGATACAGAGACAGGCGGAGAGACAGCGGCAGAGACAGAGACAGAGACAGAGGCAGAGACAGAGACACAGACAGAGACAGTGGGTCAGGTGACAGCGACGGTGTCAGAGGGGGTGGAACAAAGACGGAGACAAGGACGGAGACAGAGAATGAGACAGAGACAGTGGCAGAGACAGAGACAATGACAGAGACAGAGACAGAGACAGAGACAGAGACAGAGACAGAGACAGAGGCAGAGACAGAGACATAGACAGAGACAGAGACAGAGACAGAGACAGAGACAGGGACAGAGACAGAGACAGAGACAGAGACAGAGATAGAGACAGAGACAGAGACGGAGACGGAGACCGAGACAGAGGCAGAGAGAGAGACAGAGGCAGAGACAGAGACAGAGACAGAGACAGAGACAGAGACAGATCCAGAGACAGATCCAGAGACAGATACAGAGACAGAGGGAGAGACAGCGGCAGAGACAGAGACAGAGGGGCAGGTGACAAAGACGGTGTCAGAGGGGGAGGAACAAAGACGGAGACAAGGACGGAGACAGAGAATGAGACAGAGACAGCGGCAGAGACAGAGACAATGACAGAGACAGAGACAGAGACAGAGACAGAGACAGAGACAGGGACAGAGGCAGAGACCGAGACAGAGACAGAGACTGAGACAGAGACTGAGACAGAGACAGAGACAGAGACAGAGACAGAGACAATGACAGAGACAGAGACAGAGACAGAGACAGAGACAGAGACAGAGACGGAGACGGAGACACAGGCGGAGGCGGAGACTGAGACAGAGACAGAGACAGTGGCAGAGACACAGACAATGACAGAGACAGGGACAGAGACAGAGACAGAGACAGGAACGGAGACAGAGACAGAGGCAGAGACAGAGACAGAGACAGAGACAGGAACGGAGACAGAGACAGAGACAGAGACAGCGACAGTGACAGAGACAGAGACAGAGACAGAGATAGAGACAGAGACAGAGACGGAGACAGAGACCGAGACAGAGGCAGAGAGAGAGACAGAGGCAGAGACAGAGTCAGAGACAGAGACAGAGACAGAGACAGAGACAGAGACAGAGACCGAGACAGAGACAGAGACAGAGACAGAGACAGAGACAGAGACAGAGACAGAGACAGCGACAGTGACAGAGACAGAAACGGAGACAGAGACAGAGGCAGAGACAGAGACAGAGACAGAGACAGGAACGGAGACAGAGACAGAGACAGAGACAGCGACAGTGACAGAGACAGAGACAGAGGCAGAGATAGAGACAGAGACAGAGACGGAGACGGAGACCGAGACAGAGGCAGAGAGAGAGACAGAGGCAGAGACAGAGACAGAGACAGAGACAGAGACAGAGACAGAGACAGGAACGGAGACAGAGACAGAGACAGAGACAAAGACAGAGACAGAGGCAGGAACGGAGACAGAGACAGAGACAGAGACAGCGACAGTGACAGAGACAGAGACAGAGACAGAGATAGAGACAGAGACAGAGACGGAGACGGAGACCGAGACAGAGGCAGAGAGAGAGACAGAGGCAGAGACAGAGACAGAGACAGAGACAGATCCAGAGACAGATCCAGAGACAGATACAGAGACAGAGGGAGAGACAGCGGCAGAGACAGAGACAGAGGGGCAGGTGACAAAGACGGTGTCAGAGGGGGAGGAACAAAGACGGAGACATGGACGGAGACAGAGAATGAGACAGAGACAGTGGCAGAGACAGAGACAATGACAGAGACAGAGACAGAGACAGAGACAGAGACAGAGACAGAGACGGAGACGGAGACACAGGCGGAGGCGGAGACTGAGACAGAGACAGAGACAGTGGCAGAGACACAGACAATGACAGAGACAGGGACAGAGACAGAGACAGAGACAGGAACGGAGACAGAGACAGAGGCAGAGACAGAGACAGAGACAGAGACAGGAACGGAGACAGAGACAGAGACAGAGACAGCGACAGTGACAGAGACAGAGACAGAGACAGAGATAGAGACAGAGACAGAGACGGAGACAGAGACCGAGACAGAGGCAGAGAGAGAGACAGAGGCAGAGACAGAGTCAGAGACAGAGACAGAGACAGAGACAGAGACAGAGACAGAGACCGAGACAGAGACAGAGACAGAGACAGAGACAGAGACAGAGACAGAGAGAGAGACAGCGACAGTGACAGAGACAGAAACGGAGACAGAGACAGAGTCAGAGACAGAGCCAGAGGGAGATCCAGAGACAGAGACGGAGACAGATACAGAGACAGGCGGAGAGACAGCGGCAGAGACAGAGACAGAGACAGAGGCAGAGACAGTGACACAGACAGAGACAGTGGGTCAGGTGACAGCGACGGTGTCAGAGGGGGTGGAACAAAGACGGAGACAAGGACGGAGACAGAGAATGAGACAGAGACAGTGGCAGAGACAGAGACAATGACAGAGACAGAGACAGAGACAGAGACAGAGACAGAGGCAGAGACAGAGACATAGACAGAGACAGAGACAGAGACAGAGACAGGGACAGAGACAGAGACAGAGACAGAGACAGAGATAGAGACAGAGACAGAGACGGAGACGGAGACCGAGACAGAGGCAGAGAGAGAGACAGAGGCAGAGACAGAGACAGAGACAGAGACAGAGACAGAGACAGATCCAGAGACAGATCCAGAGACAGATACAGAGACAGAGGGAGAGACAGCGGCAGAGACAGAGACAGAGGGGCAGGTGACAAAGACGGTGTCAGAGGGGGAGGAACAAAGACGGTGACAAGGACGGAGACAGAGAATGAGACAGAGACAGCGGCAGAGACAGAGACAATGACAGAGACAGAGACAGAGACAGAGACAGAGACTGAGACAGAGACTGAGACAGAGACAGAGACAGAGACAGAGACACAGGCGTAGGCGGAGACTGAGACAGAGACAGTGGCAGAGACAGAGACAATGACAGAGACAGAGACAGAGACAGAGACAGAGACAGAGACAGAGACAGAGACAGAGACAGAGCCAGAGACAGAGACAGAGACAGAGACAGAGACGGAGACGGAGACACAGGCGGAGGCGGAGACTGAGACAGAGACAGTGGCAGAGACAGAGACAATGACAGAGACAGAGACAGAGACAGAGACAGAGACAGAGACAGAGACAGAGCCAGAGACAGAGACAGAGACAGAGACAGAGACAGAGACAGAGACAGAGACAGAGACAGAGACAGAGACAGAGACAGAGACAGAGACAGAGACAGAGACAGAGACAGAGACAGAGACAGGAACGGCGACAGAGACAGATCCAGAGACAGATCCAGAGACAGATACAGAGACAGAGGGAGAGACAGCGGCAGAGACAGAGACAGAGGGGCAGGTGACAAAGACGGTGTCAGAGGGGGAGGAACAAAGACGGAGACAAGGACGGAGACAGAGAATGAGACAGAGACAGTGGCAGAGACAGAGACAATGACAGAGACAATGACAGAGACAGAGACAGAGACAGAGACAGAGACAGGGACAGAGGCAGAGACCGAGACAGAGACAGAGACTGAGACAGAGACAGAGACAGAGACAGAGACAGAGACAGAGACAGAGACAGAGACAGAGACAGAGACAGAGACAGAGACAGAGACAGAGACAGAGACAGAGACAGGAACGGAGACAGAAACGGAGACAGAGACAGAGACAGCGACAGTGACAGAGACAGAGACAGAGACAGAGATAGAGACAGAGACGGAGACAGAGACAGAGACAGAGACAGAGACAGAGACAGAGACAGAGACAGAGACAGAGACAGAGACAGAGACAGAGACAGAGACAGAGACAGAGACAGAGACAGAGACAGAGGCAGAGACAGAGACAGAGACAGAGACAGAGACAGAGACAGAGACAGAGACAGAGACAGAGACAGAGACAGAGACAGAGACAGAGACAGAGACAGAGACAGAGACAGAGACAGAGACAGAGACAGAGACAGAGACAGAGACAGAGACAGAGGCAGAGACAGAGACAGAGACAGAGACAGAGACAGAGACAGAGACAGAGACAGAGACAGAGACAGAGACAGAGACAGAGACAGAGACAGAGACAGAGACAGAGACAGAGACAGAGACAGAGACAGAGACAGAGACAGAGACACAGGCGGAGGCGGAGACTGAGACAGAGGCAGAGAGAGAGACAGAGGCAGAGACAGAGACAGAGACAGAGACAGAGACAGAGACAGATCCAGAGACAGATCCAGAGACAGATACAGAGACAGAGGGAGAGACAGCGGCAGAGACAGAGACAGAGGGGCAGGTGACAAAGACGGTGTCAGAGGGGGAGGAACAAAGACGGAGACAAGGACGGAGACAGAGAATGAGGCAGAGACAGTGGCAGAGACAGAGACAATGACAGAGACAGAGACAGAGACAGAGACAGAGACAGAGACAGAGACAGAGACAGAGACAGAGACAGAGACAGAGACGGAGACGGAGACACAGGCGGAAGCGGAGACTGAGACAGAGACAGAGACAGTGGCAGAGACAGAGACAATGACAGAAACAGAGACAGAGACAGAGACGGAGAGAGAGACAGAGACAGAGACAGAGACAGAGACAGAGACAGAGACAGAGACAGAGACAGAGACAGAGACAGAGACAGAGACAGAGACAGAGACAGAGACAGAGACAGAGACAGAGACAGAGACAGAGACAGAGACAGAGACAGAGGCAGAGACAGAGACAGAGACAGAGACAGGAACGGAGACAGAAACGGAGACAGAGACAGAGACAGCGACAGTGACAGAGACAGAGACAGAGACAGAGATAGAGACAGAGACAGAGACGGAGACGGAGACAGAGACAGAGACAGAGACAGAGACAGAGACAGAGACAGAGACAGAGACAGAGACAGAGACAGAGACAGAGGCAGAGACAGAGACAGAGACAGAGACAGAGACAGAGACAGAGACAGAGACAGAGACAGAGACAGAGACAGAGACAGAGACAGAGACAGAGACAGAGACAGAGACAGAGACAGAGACAGAGGCAGAGACAGAGACAGAGACAGAGACAGAGACAGAGACAGAGACAGAGACAGAGACAGAGACAGAGACAGAGACAGAGACAGAGACAGAGACAGAGACAGAGACAGAGACAGAGACAGAGGCAGAGACAGAGACAGAGACAGAGACAGAGACAGAGACAGAGACAGAGACAGAGACAGAGACAGAGACAGAGACAGAGACAGAGACAGAGGCAGAGACAGAGACAGAGACAGAGACAGAGACAGAGACAGAGACAGAGACAGAGACAGAGACAGAGACAGAGACAGAGACAGAGACAGAGACAGAGACAGAGACAGAGACAGAGACAGAGACAGAGACAGAGACAGAGACAGAGACAGAGACAGAGACAGAGACAGAGACAGAGACAGAGACAGAGACAGAGACAGAGACAGAGACAGAGACAGAGACAGAGACAGAGACAGAGACAGAGACAGAGACAGAGACAGAGACACAGGCGGAGGCGGAGACTGAGACAGAGGCAGAGAGAGAGACAGAGGCAGAGACAGAGACAAAGACAGAGACAGAGACAGAGACAGAGACAGATCCAGAGACAGATCCAGAGACAGATACAGCGACAGAGGGAGAGACAGCGGCAGAGACAGAGACAGAGGGGCAGGTGACAAAGACGGTGTCAGAGGGGGAGGAACAAAGACGGAGACAAGGACGGAGACAGAGAATGAGACAGAGACAGTGGCAGAGACAGAGACAATGACAGAGACAGAGACAGAGACAGAGACAGAGACAGAGACAGAGACAGAGACAGGGACAGAGGCAGAGACCGAGACAGAGACAGAGACTGAGACAGAGACTGAGACAGAGACAGAGACAGAGACGGAGACGGAGACACAGGCGGAGGCGGAGACTGAGACAGAGACAGAGACAGAGACAGAGACAGAGACAGAGACAGAGACAGAGACAGAGACAGAGACAGAGACAGAGACAGAGACAGGAACGGAGACAGAGACAGAGACGGAGACAGCGACAGTGACAGAGACAGAGACAGAGACAGAGATAGAGACAGAGACAGAGACGGAGACGGAGACCGAGACAGAGGCAGAGAGAGAGACAGAGACAGAGACAGAGACAGAGACAGAGACGGAGACGGAGACACAGGCGGAAGCGGAGACTGAGACAGAGACAGAGACAGTGGCAGAGACAGAGACAATGACAGAAACAGAGACAGAGACAGAGACGGAGAGAGAGACAGAGACAGAGACAGAGACAGAGACAGAGACAGAGACAGAGACAGAGACAGAGACAGAGACAGAGACAGAGACGGAGAGAGAGACAGAGACAGAGACAGAGACAGAGACAGAGACAGAGACAGAGACAGAGACAGAGACAGAGACAGAGACAGAGACAGAGACAGAGACAGAGACAGAGACAGAGACAGAGACAGAGACAGAGACAGAGACAGAGACAGAGACAGAGACAGAGACAGAGACAGAGACAGAGACAGAGACAGAGACAGAGACAGAGACAGAGACAGAGACAGAGACAGAGACAGAGACAGAGACAGAGACAGAGACAGAGACAGAGACAGAGACAGAGACAGAGACAGAGACAGAGACAGAGACAGAGACAGAGACAGAGACAGAGACAGAGACAGAGACAGAGACAGAGACAGAGACAGAGACAGAGACAGAGACACAGGCGGAGGCGGAGACTGAGACAGAGGCAGAGAGAGAGACAGAGGCAGAGACAGAGACAAAGACAGAGACAGAGACAGAGACAGAGACAGATCCAGAGACAGATCCAGAGACAGATACAGCGACAGAGGGAGAGACAGCGGCAGAGACAGAGACAGAGGGGCAGGTGACAAAGACGGTGTCAGAGGGGGAGGAACAAAGACGGAGACAAGGACGGAGACAGAGAATGAGACAGAGACAGTGGCAGAGACAGAGACAATGACAGAGACAGAGACAGAGACAGAGACAGAGACAGAGACAGAGACAGAGACAGGGACAGAGGCAGAGACCGAGACAGAGACAGAGACTGAGACAGAGACTGAGACAGAGACAGAGACAGAGACGGAGACGGAGACACAGGCGGAGGCGGAGACTGAGACAGAGACAGAGACAGAGACAGAGACAGAGACAGAGACAGAGACAGAGACAGAGACAGAGACAGAGACAGAGACAGAGACAGGAACGGAGACAGAGACAGAGACGGAGACAGCGACAGTGACAGAGACAGAGACAGAGACAGAGATAGAGACAGAGACAGAGACGGAGACGGAGACCGAGACAGAGGCAGAGAGAGAGACAGAGGCAGAGACAGAGACAGAGACAGAGACAGAGACAGAGACAGATCCAGAGACAGATACAGAGACAGAGGGAGAGACAGCGGCAGAGACAGAGACAGAGGGGGAGGTGACAAAGACGGTGTCAGAGGGGGAGGAACAAAGACGGAGACAAGGACGGAGACAGAGAATGAGACAGAGACAGTGGCAGAGACAGAGACAATGACAGAGACAGAGACAGAGACAGAGACAGAGACAGGGACAGAGGCAGAGACCGAGACAGAGACAGAGACTGAGACAGAGACCGAGACAGAGACAGAGACAGAGACAGAGACAGGGACAGAGACAGAGACAGAGACAGAGACAGAGACAGAGACAGAGACAGAGACAGAGACACAGGCGGAGGCGGAGACTGAGACAGAGACAGTGGCAGAGACAGAGACAATGACAGAGACAGAGACAGAGACAGAGACAGAGGCAGGGACAGAGACAGAGACGGAGACAGCGACAGAGATAGAGATCGAGACAGAGACAAAGACAGAGACGGAGACAGAGACAGAGACAGAGACAGAGACAGAGACAGAGACAGAGACAGAGTCAGAGACAGAGCCAGAGGGAGATCCAGAGACAGAGACGGAGACAGATACAGAGACAGACGGAGAGACAGCGGCAGAGACAGAGACAGAGACAGAGGCAGAGACAGAGACACAGACAGAGACAGTGGGTCAGGTGACAGCGACGGTGTCAGAGGGGGTGGAACGAAGACGGAGACAAGGACGGAGACAGAGAATGAGACAGAGACAGTGGCAGAGACAGAGACAATGACAGAGACAGAGACAGAGACAGAGACAGAGACAGAGACAGAGACAGAGACGGAGACGGAGACACAGGCGGAGGCGGAGACTGAGACAGAGACAGATCCAGAGACAGATACAGAGACAGAGGGAGAGACAGCGGCAGAGACAGAGACAGAGGGGGAGGTGACAAAGACGGTGTCAGAGGGGGAGGAACAAAGACGGAGACAAGGACGGAGACAGAGAATGAGACAGAGACAGTGGCAGAGACAGAGACAATGACAGAGACAGAGACAGAGACAGAGACAGAGACAGGGACAGAGGCAGAGACCGAGACAGAGACAGAGACTGAGACAGAGACCGAGACAGAGACAGAGACAGAGACAGAGACAGGGACAGAGACAGAGACAGAGACAGAGACAGAGACAGAGACAGAGACAGAGACAGAGACAGAGACACAGGCGGAGGCGGAGACTGAGACAGAGACAGTGGCAGAGACAGAGACAATGACAGAGACAGAGACAGAGACAGAGACAGAGGCAGGGACAGAGACAGAGACGGAGACAGCGACAGAGATAGAGATCGAGACAGAGACAAAGACAGAGACGGAGACAGAGACAGAGACAGAGACAGAGACAGAGACAGAGACAGAGACAGAGACAGAGTCAGAGACAGAGCCAGAGGGAGATCCAGAGACAGAGACGGAGACAGATACAGAGACAGACGGAGAGACAGCGGCAGAGACAGAGACAGAGACAGAGGCAGAGACAGAGACACAGACAGAGACAGTGGGTCAGGTGACAGCGACGGTGTCAGAGGGGGTGGAACGAAGACGGAGACAAGGACGGAGACAGAGAATGAGACAGAGACAGTGGCAGAGACAGAGACAATGACAGAGACAGAGACAGAGACAGAGACAGAGACAGAGACAGAGACAGAGACAGAGACAGAGACAGAGACGGAGACGGAGACACAGGCGGAGGCGGAGACTGAGACAGAGACAGAGACAGTGGCAGAGACAGAGACAATGACAGAGACAGAGACAGAGACAGAGAGAGAGACAGAGACAGAGACAAAGACGGAGACAGACACAGAGACAGAGACAGAGACAGAGACAGAGACAGAGACAGAGACGGAGACAGAGACAGAGACAGAGACAGAGACAGGAACGGAGACAGAGACAGAGACAGAGACAGCGACAGTGACAGAGACAGAAACGGAGACAGAGACAGAGTCAGAGACAGAGCCAGAGGGAGATCCAGAGACAGAGGCGGAGACAGATACAGAGACAGACGGAGAGACAGCGGCAGAGACAGAGACAGAGACAGAGGCAGAGACAGAGACACAGACAGAGACAGTGGGTCAGGTGACAGCAACGGTGTCAGAGGGGGTGGAACAAAGACGGAGACAAGGACGGAGACAGAGAATGAGACAGAGACAGTGGCAGAGACAGAGACAATGACAGAGACAGAGACAGAGACAGAGACAGAGACAGAGACAGAGACAGAGACAGAGACGGAGACGGAGACACAGGCGGAGGCGGAGACTGAGACAGAGACAGAGACAGTGGCAGAGGCAGAGACAATGACAGAGACAGAGACAGAGACAGAGAGAGAGACAGAGAGAGAGAGAGAGACAGAGACAGAGACAGAGACAGAGACAGAGACAGAGACAGAGACAGAGACAGAGACAGAGACAGAGACAGAGACAGAGACAGAGACAGAGACAGAGACAGAGACAGAAACAGAGACAGAGACAGAGACAGAGACAGAGACAGAGACAGCGACAGTGACAGAGACAGAAACGGAGACAGAGACAGAGTCAGAGACAGAGCCAGAGGGAGATCCAGAGACAGAGACGGAGACAGATACAGAGACAGGCGGAGAGACAGCGGCAGAGACAGAGACAGAGACAGAGGCAGAGACAGAGACACAGACAGAGACAGTGGGTCAGGTGACAGCGACGGTGTCAGAGGGGGTGGAACAAAGACGGAGACAAGGACGGAGACAGAGAATGAGACAGAGACAGTGGCAGAGACAGAGACAATGACAGAGACAGAGACAGAGACAGAGACAGAGACAGAGACAGAGACAGAGGCAGAGACAGAGACATAGACAGAGACAGAGACAGAGACAGAGACAGAGACAGGGACAGAGACAGAGACAGAGACAGAGACAGAGATAGAGACAGAGACAGAGACGGAGACGGAGACCGAGACAGAGGCAGAGAGAGAGACAGAGGCAGAGACAGAGACAGAGACAGAGACAGAGACAGAGACAGATCCAGAGACAGATCCAGAGACAGATACAGAGACAGAGGGAGAGACAGCGGCAGAGACAGAGACAGAGGGGCAGGTGACAAAGACGGTGTCAGAGGGGGAGGAACAAAGACGGAGACAAGGACGGAGACAGAGAATGAGACAGAGACAGCGGCAGAGACAGAGACAATGACAGAGACAGAGACAGAGACAGAGACAGAGACAGAGACACGGACAGAGACAGAGACAGAGACAGAGACAGAGACAGAGACAGAGACAGAGACAGAGACAGAGACAGAGACAGGAACGGAGACAGAGACAGAGACAGAGACAGCGACAGTGACAGAGACAGAAACGGAGACAGAGACAGAGTCAGAGACAGAGCCAGAGGGAGATCCAGAGACAGAGGCGGAGACAGATACAGAGACAGACGGAGAGACAGCGGCAGAGACAGAGACAGAGACAGAGGCAGAGACAGAGACACAGACAGAGACAGTGGGTCAGGTGACAGCAACGGTGTCAGAGGGGGTGGAACAAAGACGGAGACAAGGACGGAGACAGAGAATGAGACAGAGACAGTGGCAGAGACAGAGACAATGACAGAGACAGAGACAGAGACAGAGACAGAGACAGAGACAGAGACAGAGACAGAGACGGAGACGGAGACACAGGCGGAGGCGGAGACTGAGACAGAGACAGAGACAGTGGCAGAGGCAGAGACAATGACAGAGACAGAGACCGAGACAGAGAGAGAGACAGAGAGAGAGAGAGAGACAGAGACAGAGACAGAGACAGAGACAGAGACAGAGACAGAGACAGAGACAGAGACAGAGACAGAGACAGAGACAGAGACAGAGACAGAGACAGAGACAGAGACAGAAACAGAGACAGAGACAGAGACAGAGACAGAGACAGCGACAGTGACAGAGACAGAAACGGAGACAGAGACAGAGTCAGAGACAGAGCCAGAGGGAGATCCAGAGACAGAGACGGAGACAGATACAGAGACAGGCGGAGAGACAGCGGCAGAGACAGAGACAGAGACAGAGGCAGAGACAGAGACACAGACAGAGACAGTGGGTCAGGTGACAGCGACGGTGTCAGAGGGGGTGGAACAAAGACGGAGACAAGGACGGAGACAGAGAATGAGACAGAGACAGTGGCAGAGACAGAGACAATGACAGAGACAGAGACAGAGACAGAGACAGAGACAGAGACAGAGACAGATGCAGAGACAGAGACATAGACAGAGACAGAGACAGAGACAGAGACAGAGACAGGGACAGAGACAGAGACAGAGACAGAGATAGAGACAGAGACAGAGACGGAGACGGAGACCGAGACAGAGGCAGAGAGAGAGACAGAGGCAGAGACAGAGACAGAGACAGAGACAGAGACAGAGACAGATCCAGAGACAGATCCAGAGACAGATACAGAGACAGAGGGAGAGACAGCGGCAGAGACAGAGACAGAGGGGCAGGTGACAAAGACGGTGTCAGAGGGGGAGGAACAAAGACGGAGACAAGGACGGAGACAGAGAATGAGACAGAGACAGCGGCAGAGACAGAGACAATGACAGAGACAGAGACAGAGACAGAGACAGAGACAGAGACAGGGACAGAGACAGAGACAGAGACAGAGACAGAGACAGAGACAGAGACAGAGACAGAGACAGAGACAGAGACAGGAACGGAGACAGAGACAGAGACAGAGACAGCGACAGTGACAGAGACAGAAACGGAGACAGAGACAGAGTCAGAGACAGAGCCAGAGGGAGATCCAGAGACAGAGGCGGAGACAGATACAGAGACAGACGGAGAGACAGCGGCAGAGACAGAGACAGAGACAGAGGCAGAGACAGAGACACAGACAGAGACAGTGGGTCAGGTGACAGCAACGGTGTCAGAGGGGGTGGAACAAAGACGGAGACAAGGACGGAGACAGAGAATGAGACAGAGACAGTGGCAGAGACAGAGACAATGACAGAGACAGAGACAGAGACAGAGACAGAGACAGAGACAGAGACAGAGACAGAGACGGAGACGGAGACACAGGCGGAGGCGGAGACTGAGACAGAGACAGAGACAGTGGCAGAGGCAGAGACAATGACAGAGACAGAGACAGAGACAGAGAGAGAGACAGAGAGAGAGAGAGAGACAGAGACAGAGACAGAGACAGAGACAGAGACAGAGACAGAGACAGAGACAGAGACAGAGACAGAGACAGAGACAGAGACAGAGACAGAGACAGAGACAGAGACAGAAACAGAGACAGAGACAGAGACAGAGACAGAGACAGCGACAGTGACAGAGACAGAAACGGAGACAGAGACAGAGTCAGAGACAGAGCCAGAGGGAGATCCAGAGACAGAGACGGAGACAGATACAGAGACAGGCGGAGAGACAGCGGCAGAGACAGAGACAGAGACAGAGGCAGAGACAGAGACACAGACAGAGACAGTGGGTCAGGTGACAGCGACGGTGTCAGAGGGGGTGGAACAAAGACGGAGACAAGGACGGAGACAGAGAATGAGACAGAGACAGTGGCAGAGACAGAGACAATGACAGAGACAGAGACAGAGACAGAGACAGAGACAGAGACAGAGACAGAGGCAGAGACAGAGACATAGACAGAGACAGAGACAGAGACAGAGACAGAGACAGGGACAGAGACAGAGACAGAGACAGAGACAGAGATAGAGACAGAGACAGAGACGGAGACGGAGACCGAGACAGAGGCAGAGAGAGAGACAGAGGCAGAGACAGAGACAGAGACAGAGACAGAGACAGAGACAGATCCAGAGACAGATCCAGAGACAGATACAGAGACAGAGGGAGAGACAGCGGCAGAGACAGAGACAGAGGGGCAGGTGACAAAGACGGTGTCAGAGGGGGAGGAACAAAGACGGAGACAAGGACGGAGACAGAGAATGAGACAGAGACAGCGGCAGAGACAGAGACAATGACAGAGACAGAGACAGAGACAGAGACAGAGACAGAGACAGAGACAGAGACAGAGACAGAGACAGAGACAGAGACAGAGACAGAGACAGAGACAGAGACAGAGACAGAGACAGAAACAGAGACAGAGACAGAGACAGAGACAGAGACAGAGACAGAGACAGAGACGGAGACGGAGACACAGGCGGAGGCGGAGACTGAGACAGAGACAGAGACAGTGGCAGAGACACAGACAATGACAGAGACAGGGACAGAGACAGAGACAGAGACAGGAACGGAGACAGAGACAGAGGCAGAGACAGAGACAGAGACAGAGACAGGAACGGAGACAGAGACAGAGACAGAGACAGCGACAGTGACAGAGACAGAGACAGAGACAGAGATAGAGACAGAGACAGAGACGGAGACAGAGACCGAGACAGAGGCAGAGAGAGAGACAGAGGCAGAGACAGAGTCAGAGACAGAGACAGAGACAGAGACAGAGACAGAGACAGAGACCGAGACAGAGACAGAGACAGAGACAGAGACAGAGGCAGGAACGGAGACAGAGACAGAGACAGAGACAGCGACAGTGACAGAGACAGAGACAGAGACAGAGATAGAGACAGAGACAGAGACGGAGACGGAGACCGAGACAGAGGCAGAGAGAGAGACAGAGGCAGAGACAGAGACAGAGACAGAGACAGATCCAGAGACAGATCCAGAGACAGATACAGAGACAGAGGGAGAGACAGCGGCAGAGACAGAGACAGAGGGGCAGGTGACAAAGACGGTGTCAGAGGGGGAGGAACAAAGACGGAGACAAGGACGGAGACAGAGAATGAGACAGAGACAGTGGCAGAGACAGAGACAATGACAGAGACAGAGACAGAGACAGAGACAGAGACAGAGACAGAGACGGAGACGGAGACACAGGCGGAGGCGGAGACTGAGACAGAGACAGAGACAGTGGCAGAGACACAGACAATGACAGAGACAGGGACAGAGACAGAGACAGAGACAGGAACGGAGACAGAGACAGAGGCAGAGACAGAGACAGAGACAGAGACAGGAACGGAGACAGAGACAGAGACAGAGACAGCGACAGTGACAGAGACAGAGACAGAGACAGAGATAGAGACAGAGACAGAGACGGAGACAGAGACCGAGACAGAGGCAGAGAGAGAGACAGAGGCAGAGACAGAGTCAGAGACAGAGACAGAGACAGAGACAGAGACAGAGACAGAGACCGAGACAGAGACAGAGACAGAGACAGAGACAGAGACAGAGACAGAGAGAGAGACAGCGACAGTGACAGAGACAGAAACGGAGACAGAGACAGAGTCAGAGACAGAGCCAGAGGGAGATCCAGAGACAGAGACGGAGACAGATACAGAGACAGGCGGAGAGACAGCGGCAGAGACAGAGACAGAGACAGAGGCAGAGACAGTGACACAGACAGAGACAGTGGGTCAGGTGACAGTGACGGTGTCAGAGGGGGTGGAACAAAGACGGAGACAAGGACGGAGACAGAGAATGAGACAGAGACAGTGGCAGAGACAGAGACAATGACAGAGACAGATCCAGAGACAGATACAGAGACAGAGGGAGAGACAGCGGCAGAGACAGAGACAGAGGGGCAGGTGACAAAGACGGTGTCAGAGGGGGAGGAACAAAGACGGTGACAAGGACGGAGACAGAGAATGAGACAGAGACAGCGGCAGAGACAGAGACAATGACAGAGACAGAGACAGAGACAGAGACAGAGACTGAGACAGAGACTGAGACAGAGACAGAGACAGAAACAGAGACACAGGCGGAGGCGGAGACTGAGACAGAGACAGTGGCAGAGACAGAGACAATGACAGAGACAGAGACAGAGACAGAGACAGAGACAGAGACAGAGACAGAGACAGAGCCAGAGACAGAGACAGAGACAGAGACAGAGACGGAGACGGAGACACAGGCGGAGGCGGAGACTGAGACAGAGACAGAGACAGTGGCAGAGACAGAGACAATGACAGAGACAGAGACAGAGACAGAGACAGAGACAGAGACAGAGACAGAGACAGAGACAGAGACAGAGACAGAGACAGAGACAGAGACAGAGACAGAGACAGAGACAGAGACAGGAACGGCGACAGAGACAGATCCAGAGACAGATCCAGAGACAGATACAGAGACAGAGGGAGAGACAGCGGCAGAGACAGAGACAGAGGGGCAGGTGACAAAGACGGTGTCAGAGGGGGAGGAACAAAGACGGAGACAAGGACGGAGACAGAGAATGAGACAGAGACAGTGGCAGAGACAGAGACAATGACAGAGACAATGACAGAGACAGAGACAGAGACAGAGACAGAGACAGGGACAGAGGCAGAGACCGAGACAGAGACAGAGACTGAGACAGAGACAGAGACAGAGACAGAGACAGAGACAGAGACAGAGACAGAGACAGAGACAGAGACAGAGACAGAGACAGAGACAGAGACAGAGACAGAGACAGGAACGGAGACAGAAACGGAGACAGAGACAGAGACAGCGACAGTGACAGAGACAGAGACAGAGACAGAGATAGAGACAGAGACGGAGACAGAGATAGAGACAGAGACAGAGACGGAGACAGAGACCGAGACAGAGGCAGAGAGAGAGACAGAGGCAGAGACAGAGTCAGAGACAGAGACAGAGACAGAGACAGAGACAGAGACAGAGACCGAGACAGAGACAGAGACAGAGACAGAGACAGAGACAGAGACAGAGAGAGAGACAGCGACAGTGACAGAGACAGAAACGGAGACAGAGACAGAGTCAGAGACAGAGCCAGAGGGAGATCCAGAGACAGAGACGGAGACAGATACAGAGACAGGCGGAGAGACAGCGGCAGAGACAGAGACAGAGACAGAGGCAGAGACAGTGACACAGACAGAGACAGTGGGTCAGGTGACAGCGACGGTGTCAGAGGGGGTGGAACAAAGACGGAGACAAGGACGGAGACAGAGAATGAGACAGAGACAGTGGCAGAGACAGAGACAATGACAGAGACAGAGACAGAGACAGAGACAGAGACAGAGGCAGAGACAGAGACATAGACAGAGACAGAGACAGAGACAGAGACAGGGACAGAGACAGAGACAGAGACAGAGACAGAGATAGAGACAGAGACAGAGACGGAGACGGAGACCGAGACAGAGGCAGAGAGAGAGACAGAGGCAGAGACAGAGACAGAGACAGAGACAGAGACAGAGACAGATCCAGAGACAGATCCAGAGACAGATACAGAGACAGAGGGAGAGACAGCGGCAGAGACAGAGACAGAGGGGCAGGTGACAAAGACGGTGTCAGAGGGGGAGGAACAAAGACGGTGACAAGGACGGAGACAGAGAATGAGACAGAGACAGCGGCAGAGACAGAGACAATGACAGAGACAGAGACAGAGACAGAGACAGAGACTGAGACAGAGACTGAGACAGAGACAGAGACAGAGACAGAGACACAGGCGGAGGCGGAGACTGAGACAGAGACAGTGGCAGAGACAGAGACAATGACAGAGACAGAGACAGAGACAGAGACAGAGACAGAGACAGAGACAGAGCCAGAGACAGAGACAGAGACAGAGACAGAGACGGAGACGGAGACACAGGCGGAGGCGGAGACTGAGACAGAGACAGAGACAGTGGCAGAGACAGAGACAATGACAGAGACAGAGACAGAGACAGAGACAGAGACAGAGACAGAGACAGAGACAGAGACAGAGACAGAGACAGAGACAGAGACAGAGACAGAGACAGAGACAGAGACAGAGACAGAGACAGGAACGGCGACAGAGACAGATCCAGAGACAGATCCAGAGACAGATACAGAGACAGAGGGAGAGACAGCGGCAGAGACAGAGACAGAGGGGCAGGTGACAAAGACGGTGTCAGAGGGGGAGGAACAAAGACGGAGACAAGGACGGAGACAGAGAATGAGACAGAGACAGTGGCAGAGACAGAGACAATGACAGAGACAATGACAGAGACAGAGACAGAGACAGAGACAGAGACAGAGACAGGGACAGAGGCAGAGACCGAGACAGAGACAGAGACTGAGACAGAGACAGAGACAGAGACAGAGACAGAGACAGAGACAGAGACAGAGACAGAGACAGAGACAGAGACAGAGACAGAGACAGAGACAGAGACAGGAACGGAGACAGAAACGGAGACAGATACAGAGACAGCGACAGTGACAGAGACAGAGACAGAGACAGAGATAGAGACAGAGACGGAGACAGAGACAGAGACAGAGACAGAGACAGAGACAGAGACAGAGACAGAGACAGAGACAGAGACAGAGACAGAGACAGAGGCAGAGACAGAGACAGAGGCAGAGACAGAGACAGAGACAGAGACAGAGACAGAGACAGAGACAGAGACAGAGACAGAGACAGAGACAGAGACAGAGACAGAGACAGAGACAGAGACAGAGACAGAGACAGAGGCAGAGACAGAGACAGAGACAGAGACAGAGACAGAGACAGAGACAGAGACAGAGACAGAGACAGAGACAGAGACAGAGACAGAGACAGAGACAGAGACAGAGACACAGGCGGAGGCGGAGACTGAGACAGAGGCAGAGAGAGAGACAGAGGCAGAGACAGAGACAGAGACAGAGACAGAGGCAGAGACAGATCCAGAGACAGATCCAGAGACAGATACAGAGACAGAGGGAGAGACAGCGGCAGAGACAGAGACAGAGGGGCAGGTGACAAAGACGGTGTCAGAGGGGGAGGAACAAAGACGGAGACAAGGACGGAGACAGAGAATGAGACAGAGACAGTGGCAGAGACAGAGACAATGACAGAGACAGAGACAGAGACAGAGACAGAGACAGAGACAGAGACAGGGACAGAGGCAGAGACCGAGACAGAGACAGAGACTGAGACAGAGACTGAGACAGAGACAGAGACAGAGACAGAGACAGAGACACAGGCGGAGGCGGAGACTGAGACAGAGACAGTGGCAGAGACAGAGACAATGACAGAGACAGAGACAGAGACAGAGACAGAGGCAGGGACAGAGACAGAGACTGAGACAGCGACAGAGATAGAGATCGAGACAGAGACAAAGACAGAGACGGAGACAGAGACAGAAACAGAGACAGAGACAGAGACAGAGACAGAGACAGAGACAGAGACAGAGACAGAGACAGAGACAGAGACAGAGACAGAGACGGAGACGGAGACACAGGCGGAGGCGGAGACTGAGACAGAGACAGAGACAGAGACAGAGACAGAGACAGAGACAGAGACAGAGACAGAGACAGAGACAGAGACAGAGACAGAGACAGAGACAGAGACAGAGACAGAGACAGGAACGGAGACAGAGACAGAGACAGAGACAGCGACAGTGACAGAGACAGAGACAGAGACAGAGATAGAGACAGAGACAGAGACGGAGACGGAGACCGAGACAGAGGCAGAGAGAGAGACAGAGGCAGAGACAGAGACAGAGACAGAGACAGAGACAGAGACAGATCCAGAGACAGATACAGAGACAGAGGGAGAGACAGCGGCAGAGACAGAGACAGAGGGGGAGGTGACAAAGACGGTGTCAGAGGGGGAGGAACAAAGACGGAGACAAGGACGGAGACAGAGAATGAGACAGAGACAGTGGCAGAGACAGAGACAATGACAGAGACAGAGACAGAGACAGAGACAGAGACAGGGACAGAGGCAGAGACCGAGACAGAGACAGAGACTGAGACAGAGACCGAGACAGAGACAGAGACAGAGACAGAGACAGGGACAGAGACAGAGACAGAGACAGAGACAGAGACAGAGACAGGGACAGAGACAGAGTCAGAGACAGAGACAGAGGGAGATCCAGAGACAGAGACGGAGACAGATACAGAGACAGACGGAGAGACAGCGGCAGAGACAGAGACAGAGACAGAGGCAGAGACAGAGACACAGACAGAGACAGTGGGTCAGGTGACAGCGACGGTGTCAGAGGGGGTGGAACGAAGACGGAAACAAGGACGGAGACAGAGAATGAGACAGAGACAGTGGCAGAGACAGAGACAATGACAGAGACAGAGACAGAGACAGAGACAGAGACAGAGACAGAGACAGAGACAGAGACGGAGACGGAGACACAGGCGGAGGCGGAGACTGAGACAGAGACAGAGACAGTGGCAGAGACAGAGACAATGACAGAGACAGAGACAGAGACAGAGAGAGAGACAGAGACAGAGACAAAGACAGAGACAGACACAGAGACAGAGACAGAGACAGAGACAGAGACAGAGACAGAGACAGAGACAGAGACAGAGACAGAGACAGAGACAGGAACGGAGACAGAGACAGAGACAGAGACAGCGACAGTGACAGAGACAGAAACGGAGACAGAGACAGAGTCAGAGACAGAGCCAGAGGGAGATCCAGAGACAGAGACGGAGACAGATACAGAGACAGACGGAGAGACAGCGGCAGAGACAGAGACAGAGACAGAGGCAGAGACAGAGACACAGACAGAGACAGTGGGTCAGGTGACAGCAACGGTGTCAGAGGGGGTGGAACAAAGACGGAGACAAGGACGGAGACAGAGAATGAGACAGAGACAGTGGCAGAGACAGAGACAATGACAGAGACAGAGACAGAAACAGAGACAGAGACAGAGACAGAGGCAGAGACGGAGACGGAGACACAGGCGGAGGCGGAGACTGAGACAGAGACAGAGACAGTGGCAGAGACAGAGACAATGACAGAGACAGAGACAGAGACAGAGAGAGAGACAGAGAGAGAGAGAGAGACAGAGACAGAGACAGAGACAGAGACAGAGACAGAGACAGAGACAGAGACAGAGACAGAGACAGAGACAGAGACAGAGACAGAGACAGAGACAGAAACAGAGACAGAGACAGAGACAGAGACAGAGACAGCGACAGTGACAGAGACAGAAACGGAGACAGAGACAGAGTCAGAGACAGAGCCAGAGGGAGATCCAGAGACAGAGACGGAGACAGATACAGAGACAGGCGGAGAGACAGCGGCAGAGACAGAGACAGAGACAGAGGCAGAGACAGAGACACAGACAGAGACAGTGGGTCAGGTGACAGCGACGGTGTCAGAGGGGGTGGAACAAAGACGGAGACAAGGACGGAGACAGAGAATGAGACAGAGACAGTGGCAGAGACAGAGACAATGACAGAGACAGAGACAGAGACAGAGACAGAGACAGAGACAGAGGCAGAGACAGAGACATAGACAGAGACAGAGACAGAGACAGAGACAGAGACAGAGACAGGGACAGAGACAGAGACAGAGACAGAGACAGAGATAGAGACAGAGACAGAGACGGAGACGGAGACCGAGACAGAGGCAGAGAGAGAGACAGAGGCAGAGACAGAGACAGAGACAGAGACAGAGACAGAGACAGATCCAGAGACAGATCCAGAGACAGATACAGAGACAGAGGGAGAGACAGCGGCAGAGACAGAGACAGAGGGGCAGGTGACAAAGACGGTGTCAGAGGGGGAGGAACAAAGACGGAGACAAGGACGGAGACAGAGAATGAGACAGAGACAGCGGCAGAGACAGAGACAATGACAGAGACAGAGACAGAGACAGAGACAGAGACAGAGACAGGGACAGAGGCAGAGACCGAGACAGAGACAGAGACTGAGACAGAGACTGAGACAGAGACAGAGACAGAGAGAGAGACAGAGACAGAGACAGAGACACAGGCGGAGGCGGAGACTGAGACAGAGACAGTGGCAGAGACAGAGACAATGACAGAGACAGAGACAGAGACAGAGACAGAGACAGAGACAGAGACAGAGACAGAGACAGAGACAGAGACAGAGACAGAGACGGAGACGGAGACACAGGCGGAGGCGGAGACTGAGACAGAGACAGAGACAGTGGCAGAGACAGAGACAGAGACAGAGACAGAGACAGAGACAGAGACAGAGACAGAGACAGAGACAGGAACGGCGACAGAGACAGATCCAGAGACAGATCCAGAGACAGATACAGAGACAGAGGGAGAGACAGCGGCAGAGACAGAGACAGAGGGGAAGGTGACAAAGACGGTGTCAGAGGGGGAGGAACAAAGACGGAGACAAGGACGGAGACAGAGAATGAGACAGAGACAGCGGCAGAGACAGAGACAATGACAGAGACAGAGACAGAGACAGAGACAGAGACAGAGACAGAGACAGGGACAGAGGCAGAGACCGAGACAGAGACAGAGACTGAGACAGAGACTGAGACAGAGACAGAGACAGAGACAGAGACAGAGACAGAGACACAGGCGGAGGCGGAGACTGAGACAGAGACAGTGGCAGAGACAGAGACAATGGCAGAGACAGAGACAGAGACAGAGACAGAGACAGAGACAGAGACAGAGACAGAGACAGAGACAGAGACACAGACGGAGACGGAGACACAGGCGGAGGCGGAGACTGAGACAGAGACAGAGACAGTGGCAGAGACAGAGACAGAGACAGAGACAGAGACAGAGACAGAGACAGAGACAGAGACAGAGACAGGAACGGCGACAGAGACAGATCCAGAGACAGATCCAGAGACAGATCCAGAGACAGATACAGAGACAGAGGGAGAGACAGCGGCAGAGACAGAGACAGAGGGGCAGGTGACAAAGACGGTGTCAGAGGGGGAGGAACAAAGACGGAGACAAGGACGGAGACAGAGAATGAGACAGAGACAGTGGCAGAGACAGAGACAATGACAGAGACAATGACAGAGACAGAGACAGAGACAGAGACAGACACAGAGACAGGGACAGAGGCAGAGACCGAGACAGAGACAGAGACTGAGACAGAGACAGAGACAGAGACAGAGACAGAGACAGAGACAGAGACAGAGACAGAGACAGAGACAGAGACAGAGACAGAGACAGAGACAGATACAGAGACAGAGACAGAGACAGAGACAGAGACAGAGACAGAGACAGAGATAGAGACAGAGACAGAGACAGAGACAGAGACAGGAACGGAGACAGAGACAGAGGCAGAGACAGAGACAGAGACAGAGACAGGAACGGAGACAGAGACAGAGACAGAGACAGCGACAGTGACAGAGACAGAGACAGAGACAGAGATAGAGACAGAGACAGAGACGGAGACGGAGACCGAGACAGAGGCAGAGAGAGAGACAGAGGCAGAGACAGAGACAGAGACAGAGACAGAGACAGAGACAGAGACAGGAACGAAGACAGAGACAGAGACAGAGACAAAGACAGAGACAGAGGCAGGAGCGGAGACAGAGACAGAGACAGAGACAGCGACAGTGACAGAGACAGAGACAGAGACAGAGATAGAGACAGAGACAGAGACGGAGACGGAGACCGAGACAGAGGCAGAGAGAGAGACAGAGGCAGAGACAGAGACAGAGACAGAGACAGAGACACAGGCGGAGGCGGAGACTGAGACAGAGACAGTGGCAGAGACAGAGACAATGGCAGAGACAGAGACAGAGACAGAGACAGAGACAGAGACAGAGACAGAGACAGAGACAGAGACAGAGACAGAGACGGAGACGGAGACACAGGCGGAGGCGGAGACTGAGACAGAGACAGAGACAGTGGCAGAGACAGAGACAGAGACAGAGACAGAGACAGAGACAGAGACAGAGACAGAGACAGAGACAGAGACAGAGACAGAGACAGAGACAGAGACAGGAACGGCGACAGAGACAGATCCAGAGACAGATCCAGGGACAGATACAGAGACAGAGGGAGAGACAGCGGCAGAGACAGAGACAGAGGGGCAGGTGACAAAGACGGTGTCAGAGGGGGAGGAACAAAGACGGAGACAAGGACGGAGACAGAGAATGAGACAGAGACAGTGGCAGAGACAGAGACAATGACAGAGACAATGACAGAGACAGAGACAGAGACAGAGACAGAGACAGACACAGAGACAGGGACAGAGGCAGAGACCGAGACAGAGACAGAGACTGAGACAGAGACAGAGACAGAGACAGAGACAGAGACAGAGACAGAGACAGAGACAGAGACAGAGACAGAGACAGAGACAGAGACAGAGACAGAGACAGATACAGAGACAGAGACAGAGACAGAGACAGAGACAGAGACAGAGACAGAGATAGAGACAGAGACAGAGACAGAGACAGAGACAGGAACGGAGACAGAGACAGAGGCAGAGACAGAGACAGAGACAGAGACAGGAACGGAGACAGAGACAGAGACAGAGACAGCGACAGTGACAGAGACAGAGACAGAGACAGAGATAGAGACAGAGACAGAGACGGAGACGGAGACCGAGACAGAGGCAGAGAGAGAGACAGAGGCAGAGACAGAGACAGAGACAGAGGCAGAGACAGAGACAGAGACAGGAACGGAGACAGAGACAGAGACAGAGACAAAGACAGAGACAGAGGCAGGAACGGAGACAGAGACAGAGACAGAGACAGCGACAGTGACAGAGACAGAGACAGAGACAGAGATAGAGACAGAGACAGAGACGGAGACGGAGACCGAGACAGAGGCAGAGAGAGAGACAGAGGCAGAGACAGAGACAGAGACAGAGACAGATCCAGAGACAGATCCAGAGACAGATACAGAGACAGAGGGCGAGACAGCGGCAGAGACAGAGACAGAGGGGCAGGTGACAAAGACGGTGTCAGAGGGGGAGGAACAAAGACGGAGACAAGGACGGAGACAGAGAATGAGACAGAGACAGTGGCAGAGACAGAGACAATGACAGAGACAGAGACAGAGACAGAGACAGAGACAGAGACAGAGACGGAGACGGAGACACAGGCGGAGGCGGAGACTGAGACAGAGACAGAGACAGTGGCAGAGACACAGACAATGACAGAGACAGGGACAGAGACAGAGACAGAGACAGGAACGGAGACAGAGACAGAGGCAGAGACAGAGACAGAGACAGAGACAGGAACGGAGACAGAGACAGAGACAGAGACAGCGACAGTGACAGAGACAGAGACAGAGACAGAGATAGAGACAGAGACAGAGACGGAGACGGAGACCGAGACAGAGGCAGAGAGAGAGACAGAGGCAGAGACAGAGTCAGAGACAGAGACAGAGACAGAGACAGAGACAGAGACAGAGACAGAGACAGAGACAGAGACCGAGACAGAGACAGAGACAGAGACAGAGACAGAGACAGAGACAGAGACAGAGACAGCGACAGTGACAGAGACAGAAACGGAGACAGAGACAGAGTCAGAGACAGAGCCAGAGGGAGATCCAGAGACAGAGACGGAGACAGATACAGAGACAGGCGGAGAGACAGCGGCAGAGACAGAGACAGAGACAGAGGCAGAGACAGTGACACAGACAGAGACAGTGGGTCAGGTGACAGCGACGGTGTCAGAGGGGGTGGAACAAAGACGGAGACAAGGACGGAGACAGAGAATGAGACAGAGACAGTGGCAGAGACAGAGACAATGACAGAGACAGAGACAGAGACAGAGACAGAGACAGAGGCAGAGACAGAGACATAGACAGAGACAGAGACAGAGACAGAGACAGAGACAGGGACAGAGACAGAGACAGAGACAGAGACAGAGATAGAGACAGAGACAGAGACGGAAACGGAGACCGAGACAGAGGCAGAGAGAGAGACAGAGGCAGAGACAGAGACAGAGACAGAGACAGAGACAGAGACAGATCCAGAGACAGATCCAGAGACAGATACAGATACAGAGGGAGAGACAGCGGCAGAGACAGAGACAGAGAGGCAGGTGACAAAGACGGTGTCAGAGGGGGAGGAACAAAGACGGAGACAAGGACGGAGACAGAGAATGAGACAGAGACAGCGGCAGAGACAGAGACAATGACAGAGACAGAGACAGAGACAGAGACAGAGACTGAGACAGAGACTGAGACAGAGACAGAGACAGAGACAGAGACACAGGCGGAGGCGGAGACTGAGACAGAGACAGTGGCAGAGACAGAGACAATGACAGAGACAGAGACAGAGACAGAGACAGAGAGAGAGACAGAGACAGAGACAGAGACAGAGACAGAGACAGAGACAGAGACGGAGACGGAGACACAGGCGGAGGCGGAGACTGAGACAGAGACAGAGACAGTGGCAGAGACAGAGACAATGACAGAGACAGAGACAGAGACAGAGACAGAGACAGAGACAGAGACAGATCCAGAGACAGATCCAGAGACAGATACAGAGACAGAGGGAGAGACAGCGGCAGAGACAGAGACAGAGGGGCAGGTGACAAAGACGGTGTCAGAGGGGGAGGAACAAAGACGGAGACAAGGACGGAGACAGAGAATGAGACAGAGACAGCGGCAGAGACAGAGACAATGACAGAGACAGAGACAGAGACAGAGACAGAGACAGAGACAGGGACAGAGGCAGAGACCGAGACAGAGACAGAGACTGAGACAGAGACTGAGACAGAGACAGAGACAGAGACAGAGACAGAGACAGAGACACAGGCGGAGGCGGAGACTGAGACAGAGACAGTGGCAGAGACAGAGACAATGACAGAGACAGAGACAGAGACAGAGACAGAGACAGAGACAGAGACAGAGACAGAGACAGAGACAGAGACAGAGACAGAGACAGAGACAGAGATAGAGACAGAGACAGAGACAGAGACAGGAACGGAGACAGAGACAGAGGCAGAGACAGAGACAGAGACAGAGACAGGAACGGAGACAGAGACAGAGACAGAGACAGCGACAGTGACAGAGACAGAGACAGAGACAGAGATAGAGACAGAGACAGAGACGGAGACGGAGACCGAGACAGAGGCAGAGAGAGAGACAGAGGCAGAGACAGAGACAGAGACAGAGACAGAGACAGAGACAGAGACAGAGTCAGGAACGGAGACAGAGACAGAGACAGAGACAGAGACAGAGACAGAGGCAGGAACGGAGACAGAGACAGAGACAGAGACAGCGACAGTGACAGAGACAGAGACAGAGACAGAGATAGAGACAGAGACAGAGACGGAGACGGAGACCGAGACAGAGACAGAGACAGAGACAGAGACAGAGACAGAGACAGAGACAGATACAGAGACAGAGACAGAGACAGAGACAGAGACAGAGACAGAGACAGAGACAGAGACAGAGACAGAGACAGAGCCAGAGGGAGATCCAGAGACAGAGACGGAGACAGATACAGAGACAGGCGGAGAGACAGCGGCAGAGACAGAGACAGAGACAGAGGCAGAGACAGAGACACAGACAGAGACAGTGGGTCAGGTGACAGCGACGGTGTCAGAGGGGGTGGAACAAAGACGGAGACAAGGACGGAGACAGAGACAGTGACAGAGACAGAAACGGAGACAGAGACAGAGTCAGAGACAGAGACAGAGACAGAGACAGAGACAGAGACAGAGACAGAGACAGAGACAGAGACAGAAACAGAGACAGAGACAGAGACAGAGACAGAGACAGCGACAGTGACAGAGACAGAAACGGAGACAGAGACAGAGTCAGAGACAGAGCCAGAGGGAGATCCAGAGACAGAGACAGAGACAGAGACAGAGACAGAGACAGAGACAGAGACAGAGACAGAGACAGAGACAGAGACAGAGACAGAGACAGAGACAGATACAGAGACAGAGACAGAGACAGAGACAGAGACAGAGACAGAGACAGAGATAGAGACAGAGACAGAGACAGAGACAGGAACGGAGACAGAGACAGAGGCAGAGACAGAGACAGAGACAGAGACAGGAACGGAGACAGAGACAGAGACAGAGACAGCGACAGTGACAGAGACAGAGACAGAGACAGAGATAGAGACAGAGACAGAGACGGAGACGGAGACCGAGACAGAGGCAGAGAGAGAGACAGAGGCAGAGACAGAGACAGAGACAGAGACAGAGACAGAGACAGAGACAGAGTCAGGAACGGAGACAGAGACAGAGACAGAGACAGAGACAGAGACAGAGGCAGGAACGGAGACAGAGACAGAGACAGAGACAGCGACAGTGACAGAGACAGAGACAGAGACAGAGATAGAGACAGAGACAGAGACGGAGACGGAGACCGAGACAGAGACAGAGACAGAGACAGAGACAGAGACAGAGACAGAGACAGATACAGAGACAGAGACAGAGACAGAGACAGAGACAGAGACAGAGACAGAGACAGGGACAGAGACAGAGACAGAGACAGAGCCAGAGGGAGATCCAGAGACAGAGACGGAGACAGATACAGAGACAGGCGGAGAGACAGCGGCAGAGACAGAGACAGAGACAGAGGCAGAGACAGAGACACAGACAGAGACAGTGGGTCAGGTGACAGCGACGGTGTCAGAGGGGGTGGAACAAAGACGGAGACAAGGACGGAGACAGAGACAGTGACAGAGACAGAAACGGAGACAGAGACAGAGTCAGAGACAGAGACAGAGACAGAGACAGAGACAGAGACAGAGACAGAGACAGAGACAGAGACAGAGACAGAAACAGAGACAGAGACAGAGACAGAGACAGAGACAGCGACAGTGACAGAGACAGAAACGGAGACAGAGACAGAGTCAGAGACAGAGCCAGAGGGAGATCCAGAGACAGAGACGGAGACAGATACAGAGACAGGCGGAGAGACAGCGGCAGAGACAGAGACAGAGACAGAGGCAGAGACAGAGACACAGACAGAGACAGTGGGTCAGGTGACAGCGACGGTGTCAGAGGGGGTGGAACAAAGACGGAGACAAGGACGGAGACAGAGAATGAGACAGAGACAGTGGCAGAGACAGAGACAATGACAGAGACAGAGACAGAGACAGAGACAGAGACAGAGACAGAGACAGAGGCAGAGACAGAGACATAGACAGAGACAGAGACAGAGACAGAGACAGAGACAGGGACAGAGACAGAGACAGAGACAGAGACAGAGATAGAGACAGAGACAGAGACGGAGACGGAGACCGAGACAGAGGCAGAGAGAGAGACAGAGGCAGAGGCAGAGACAGAGACAGAGACAGAGACAGAGACAGATCCAGAGACAGATCCAGAGACAGATACAGAGACAGAGGGAGAGACAGCGGCAGAGACAGAGACAGAGGGGCAGGTGACAAAGACGGTGTCAGAGGGGGAGGAACAAAGACGGAGACAAGGACGGAGACAGAGAATGAGACAGAGACAGCGGCAGAGACAGAGACAATGACAGAGACAGAGACAGAGACAGAGACAGAGACGGAGACGGAGACCGAGACAGAGGCAGAGAGAGAGACAGAGGCAGAGACAGAGACAGAGACAGAGACAGAGACACAGGCGGAGGCGGAGACTGAGACAGAGACAGTGGCAGAGACAGAGACAATGGCAGAGACAGAGACAGAGACAGAGACAGAGACAGAGACAGAGACAGAGACAGAGACAGAGACAGAGACAGAGACGGAGACGGAGACACAGGCGGAGGCGGAGACTGAGACAGAGACAGAGACAGTGGCAGAGACAGAGACAGAGACAGAGACAGAGACAGAGACAGAGACAGAGACAGAGACAGAGACAGAGACAGAGACAGAGACAGAGACAGAGGCAGGAACGGAGACAGAGACAGAGACAGAGACAGCGACAGTGACAGAGACAGAGACAGAGACAGAGATAGAGACAGAGACAGAGACGGAGACGGAGACCGAGACAGAGGCAGAGAGAGAGACAGAGGCAGAGACAGAGACAGAGACAGAGACAGAGACACAGGCGGAGGCGGAGACTGAGACAGAGACAGTGGCAGAGACAGAGACAATGGCAGAGACAGAGACAGAGACAGAGACAGAGACAGAGACAGAGACAGAGACAGAGACAGAGACAGAGACAGAGACGGAGACGGAGACACAGGCGGAGGCGGAGACTGAGACAGAGACAGAGACAGTGGCAGAGACAGAGACAGAGACAGAGACAGAGACAGAGACAGAGACAGAGACAGAGACAGAGACAGAGACAGAGACAGAGACAGGAACGGCGACAGAGACAGATCCAGAGACAGATCCAGGGACAGATACAGAGACAGAGGGAGAGACAGCGGCAGAGACAGAGACAGAGGGGCAGGTGACAAAGACGGTGTCAGAGGGGGAGGAACAAAGACGGAGACAAGGACGGAGACAGAGAATGAGACAGAGACAGTGGCAGAGACAGAGACAATGACAGAGACAATGACAGAGACAGAGACAGAGACAGAGACAGAGACAGACACAGAGACAGGGACAGAGGCAGAGACCGAGACAGAGACAGAGACTGAGACAGAGACAGAGACAGAGACAGAGACAGAGACAGAGACAGAGACAGAGACAGAGACAGAGACAGAGACAGAGACAGAGACAGAGACAGAGACGGAGACGGAGACACAGGCGGAGGCGGAGACTGAGACAGAGACAGAGACAGTGGCAGAGACAGAGACAGAGACAGAGACAGGAACGGAGACAGAGACAGAGGCAGAGACAGAGACAGAGACAGAGACAGGAACGGAGACAGAGACAGAGACAGAGACAGCGACAGTGACAGAGACAGAGACAGAGACAGAGATAGAGACAGAGACAGAGACGGAGACGGAGACCGAGACAGAGGCAGAGAGAGAGACAGAGGCAGAGACAGAGACAGAGACAGAGGCAGAGACAGAGACAGAGACAGGAACGGAGACAGAGACAGAGACAGAGACAAAGACAGAGACAGAGGCAGGAACGGAGACAGAGACAGAGACAGAGACAGCGACAGTGACAGAGACAGAGACAGAGACAGAGATAGAGACAGAGACAGAGACGGAGACGGAGACCGAGACAGAGGCAGAGAGAGAGACAGAGGCAGAGACAGAGACAGAGACAGAGACAGATCCAGAGACAGATCCAGAGACAGATACAGAGACAGAGGGCGAGACAGCGGCAGAGACAGAGACAGAGGGGCAGGTGACAAAGACGGTGTCAGAGGGGGAGGAACAAAGACGGAGACAAGGACGGAGACAGAGAATGAGACAGAGACAGTGGCAGAGACAGAGACAATGACAGAGACAGAGACAGAGACAGAGACAGAGACAGAGACAGAGACAGAGACGGAGACGGAGACACAGGCGGAGGCGGAGACTGAGACAGAGACAGAGACAGTGGCAGAGACACAGACAATGACAGAGACAGGGACAGAGACAGAGACAGAGACAGGAACGGAGACAGAGACAGAGGCAGAGACAGAGACAGAGACAGAGACAGGAACGGAGACAGAGACAGAGACAGAGACAGCGACAGTGACAGAGACAGAGACAGAGACAGAGATAGAGACAGAGACAGAGACGGAGACGGAGACCGAGACAGAGGCAGAGAGAGAGACAGAGGCAGAGACAGAGTCAGAGACAGAGACAGAGACAGAGACAGAGACAGAGACAGAGACAGAGACAGAGACAGAGACCGAGACAGAGACAGAGACAGAGACAGAGACAGAGACAGAGACAGAGACAGAGACAGCGACAGTGACAGAGACAGAAACGGAGACAGAGACAGAGTCAGAGACAGTGCCAGAGGGAGATCCAGAGACAGAGACGGAGACAGATACAGAGACAGGCGGAGAGACAGCGGCAGAGACAGAGACAGAGACAGAGGCAGAGACAGTGACACAGACAGAGACAGTGGGTCAGGTGACAGCGACGGTGTCAGAGGGGGTGGAACAAAGACGGAGACAAGGACGGAGACAGAGAATGAGACAGAGACAGTGGCAGAGACAGAGACAATGACAGAGACAGAGACAGAGACAGAGACAGAGACAGAGGCAGAGACAGAGACATAGACAGAGACAGAGACAGAGACAGAGACAGAGACAGGGACAGAGACAGAGACAGAGACAGAGACAGAGATAGAGACAGAGACAGAGACGGAGACGGAGACCGAGACAGAGGCAGAGAGAGAGACAGAGGCAGAGACAGAGACAGAGACAGAGACAGAGACAGAGACAGATCCAGAGACAGATCCAGAGACAGATACAGAGACAGAGGGAGAGACAGCGGCAGAGACAGAGACAGAGAGGCAGGTGACAAAGACGGTGTCAGAGGGGGAGGAACAAAGACGGAGACAAGGACGGAGACAGAGAATGAGACAGAGACAGCGGCAGAGACAGAGACAATGACAGAGACAGAGACAGAGACAGAGACAGAGACTGAGACAGAGACTGAGACAGAGACAGAGACAGAGACAGAGACACAGGCGGAGGCGGAGACTGAGACAGAGACAGTGGCAGAGACAGAGACAATGACAGAGACAGAGACAGAGACAGAGACAGAGAGAGAGACAGAGACAGAGACAGAGACAGAGACAGAGACAGAGACAGAGACAGAGACAGATCCAGAGACAGATCCAGAGACAGATACAGAGACAGAGGGAGAGACAGCGGCAGAGACAGAGACAGAGAGGCAGGTGACAAAGACGGTGTCAGAGGGGGAGGAACAAAGACGGAGACAAGGACGGAGACAGAGAATGAGACAGAGACAGCGGCAGAGACAGAGACAATGACAGAGACAGAGACAGAGACAGAGACTGAGACAGAGACTGAGACAGAGACAGAGACAGAGACAGAGACACAGGCGGAGGCGGAGACTGAGACAGAGACAGTGGCAGAGACAGAGACAATGACAGAGACAGAGACAGAGACAGAGACAGAGAGAGAGACAGAGACAGAGACAGAGACAGAGACAGAGACAGAGACAGAGACGGAGACGGAGACACAGGCGGAGGCGGAGACTGAGACAGAGACAGAGACAGTGGCAGAGACAGAGACAATGACAGAGACAGAGACAGAGACAGAGACAGAGACAGAGACAGAGACAGATCCAGAGACAGATCCAGAGACAGATACAGAGACAGAGGGAGAGACAGCGGCAGAGACAGAGACAGAGGGGCAGGTGACAAAGACGGTGTCAGAGGGGGAGGAACAAAGACGGAGACAAGGACGGAGACAGAGAATGAGACAGAGACAGCGGCAGAGACAGAGACAATGACAGAGACAGAGACAGAGACAGAGACAGAGACAGAGACAGGGACAGAGGCAGAGACCGAGACAGAGACAGAGACTGAGACAGAGACTGAGACAGAGACAGAGACAGAGACAGAGACAGAGACAGAGACACAGGCGGAGGCGGAGACTGAGACAGAGACAGTGGCAGAGACAGAGACAATGACAGAGACAGAGACAGAGACAGAGACAGAGACAGAGACAGAGACAGAGACAGAGACAGAGACAGAGACAGAGACAGAGACAGAGACGGAGACGGAGACACAGGCGGAGGCGGAGACTGAGACAGAGACAGAGACAGTGGCAGAGACAGAGACAATGACAGAGACAGAGACAGAGACAGAGACAGAGACAGAGACAGAGACAGAGACAGAGACAGAGACAGAGACAGAGACAGAGACAGATCCAGAGACAGATCCAGAGACAGATACAGAGACAGAGGGAGAGACAGCGGCAGAGACAGAGACAGAGGGGCAGGTGACAAAGACGGTGTCAGAGGGGGAGGAACAAAGACGGAGACAAGGACGGAGACAGAGAATGAGACAGAGACAGTGGCAGAGACAGAGACAATGACAGAGACAATGACAGAGACAGAGACAGAGACAGAGACAGAGACAGAGACAGAGACAGGGACAGAGGCAGAGACCGAGACAGAGACAGAGACTGAGACAGAGACAGAGACAGAGACAGAGACAGAGACAGAGACAGAGACAGAGACAGAGACAGAGACAGAGACAGAGACAGAGACAGAGACAGAGACAGAGACAGAGACAGAGACAGAGACAGATACAGAGACAGAGACAGAGACAGAGACAGAGACAGAGACAGAGACAGAGATAGAGACAGAGACAGAGACAGAGACAGGAACGGAGACAGAGACAGAGGCAGAGACAGAGACAGAGACAGAGACAGGAACGGAGACAGAGACAGAGACAGAGACAGCGACAGTGACAGAGACAGAGACAGAGACAGAGATAGAGACAGAGACAGAGACGGAGACGGAGACCGAGACAGAGGCAGAGAGAGAGACAGAGGCAGAGACAGAGACAGAGACAGAGACAGAGACAGAGACAGAGACAGAGTCAGGAACGGAGACAGAGACAGAGACAGAGACAGAGACAGAGACAGAGGCAGGAACGGAGACAGAGACAGAGACAGAGACAGCGACAGTGACAGAGACAGAGACAGAGACAGAGATAGAGACAGAGACAGAGACGGAGACGGAGACCGAGACAGAGACAGAGACAGAGACAGAGACAGAGACAGAGACAGAGACAGATACAGAGACAGAGACAGAGACAGAGACAGAGACAGAGACAGAGACAGAGACAGAGACAGAGACAGAGACAGAGCCAGAGGGAGATCCAGAGACAGAGACGGAGACAGATACAGAGACAGGCGGAGAGACAGCGGCAGAGACAGAGACAGAGACAGAGGCAGAGACAGAGACACAGACAGAGACAGTGGGTCAGGTGACAGCGACGGTGTCAGAGGGGGTGGAACAAAGACGGAGACAAGGACGGAGACAGAGACAGTGACAGAGACAGAAACGGAGACAGAGACAGAGTCAGAGACAGAGACAGAGACAGAGACAGAGACAGAGACAGAGACAGAGACAGAGACAGAGACAGAGACAGAAACAGAGACAGAGACAGAGACAGAGACAGAGACAGCGACAGTGACAGAGACAGAAACGGAGACAGAGACAGAGTCAGAGACAGAGCCAGAGGGAGATCCAGAGACAGAGACAGAGACAGAGACAGAGACAGAGACAGAGACAGAGACAGAGACAGAGACAGAGACAGAGACAGAGACAGAGACAGAGACAGAGACAGATACAGAGACAGAGACAGAGACAGAGACAGAGACAGAGACAGAGACAGAGATAGAGACAGAGACAGAGACAGAGACAGGAACGGAGACAGAGACAGAGGCAGAGACAGAGACAGAGACAGAGACAGGAACGGAGACAGAGACAGAGACAGAGACAGCGACAGTGACAGAGACAGAGACAGAGACAGAGATAGAGACAGAGACAGAGACGGAGACGGAGACCGAGACAGAGGCAGAGAGAGAGACAGAGGCAGAGACAGAGACAGAGACAGAGACAGAGACAGAGACAGAGACAGAGTCAGGAACGGAGACAGAGACAGAGACAGAGACAGAGACAGAGACAGAGGCAGGAACGGAGACAGAGACAGAGACAGAGACAGCGACAGTGACAGAGACAGAGACAGAGACAGAGATAGAGACAGAGACAGAGACGGAGACAGAGACAGAGACAGAGACAGAGACAGAGCCAGAGGGAGATCCAGAGACAGAGACGGAGACAGATACAGAGACAGGCGGAGAGACAGCGGCAGAGACAGAGACAGAGACAGAGGCAGAGACAGAGACACAGACAGAGACAGTGGGTCAGGTGACAGCGACGGTGTCAGAGGGGGTGGAACAAAGACGGAGACAAGGACGGAGACAGAGACAGTGACAGAGACAGAAACGGAGACAGAGACAGAGTCAGAGACAGAGACAGAGACAGAGACAGAGACAGAGACAGAGACAGAGACAGAGACAGAGACAGAAACAGAGACAGAGACAGAGACAGAGACAGAGACAGCGACAGTGACAGAGACAGAAACGGAGACAGAGACAGAGTCAGAGACAGAGCCAGAGGGAGATCCAGAGACAGAGACGGAGACAGATACAGAGACAGGCGGAGAGACAGCGGCAGAGACAGAGACAGAGACAGAGGCAGAGACAGAGACACAGACAGAGACAGTGGGTCAGGTGACAGCGACGGTGTCAGAGGGGGTGGAACAAAGACGGAGACAAGGACGGAGACAGAGAATGAGACAGAGACAGTGGCAGAGACAGAGACAATGACAGAGACAGAGACAGAGACAGAGACAGAGACAGAGACAGAGACAGAGGCAGAGACAGAGACATAGACAGAGACAGAGACAGAGACAGAGACAGAGACAGGGACAGAGACAGAGACAGAGACAGAGACAGAGATAGAGACAGAGACAGAGACGGAGACGGAGACCGAGACAGAGGCAGAGAGAGAGACAGAGGCAGAGGCAGAGACAGAGACAGAGACAGAGACAGAGACAGATCCAGAGACAGATCCAGAGACAGATACAGAGACAGAGGGAGAGACAGCGGCAGAGACAGAGACAGAGGGGCAGGTGACAAAGACGGTGTCAGAGGGGGAGGAACAAAGACGGAGACAAGGACGGAGACAGAGAATGAGACAGAGACAGCGGCAGAGACAGAGACAATGACAGAGACAGAGACAGAGACAGAGACAAAGACAGAGACAGACACAGAGACAGAGACAGAGACAGAGACAGAGACAGAGACAGAGACAGAGACAGAGACAGAGACAGAGACAGAGACAGAGACAGGAACGGAGACAGAGACAGAGACAGAGACAGCGACAGTGACAGAGACAGAAACGGAGACAGAGACAGAGTCAGAGACAGAGCCAGAGGGAGATCCAGAGACAGAGACGGAGACAGATACAGAGACAGACGGAGAGACAGCGGCAGAGACAGAGACAGAGACAGAGGCAGAGACAGAGACACAGACAGAGACAGTGGGTCAGGTGACAGCAACGGAGTCAGAGGGGGTGGAACAAAGACGGAGACAAGGACGGAGACAGAGAATGAGACAGAGACAGTGGCAGAGACAGAGACAATGACAGAGACAGAGACAGAAACAGAGACAGAGACAGAGACAGAGGCAGAGACGGAGACGGAGACACAGGCGGAGGCGGAGACTGAGACAGAGACAGAGACAGTGGCAGAGACAGAGACAATGACAGAGACAGAGACAGAGACAGAGAGAGAGACAGAGAGAGAGAGAGAGACAGAGACAGAGACAGAGACAGAGACAGAGACAGAGACAGAGACAGAGACAGAGACAGAGACAGAGACAGAGACAGAGACAGAGACAGAGACAGAGACAGAGACAGAGACAGAGACAGAGACAGAGACAGAGGCAGAGACAGAGACATAGACAGAGACAGAGACAGAGACAGAGACAGAGACAGGGACAGAGACAGAGACAGAGACAGAGACAGAGATAGAGACAGAGACAGAGACGGAGACGGAGACCGAGACAGAGGCAGAGAGAGAGACAGAGGCAGAGACAGAGACAGAGACAGAGACAGAGACAGAAACAGAGACAGAGACAGAGACAGAGACAGAGACAGCGACAGTGACAGAGACAGAAACGGAGACAGAGACAGAGTCAGAGACAGAGCCAGAGGGAGATCCAGAGACAGAGACGGAGACAGATACAGAGACAGGCGGAGAGACAGCGGCAGAGACAGAGACAGAGACAGAGGCAGAGACAGAGACACAGACAGAGACAGTGGGTCAGGTGACAGCGACGGTGTCAGAGGGGGTGGAACAAAGACGGAGACAAGGACGGAGACAGAGAATGAGACAGAGACAGTGGCAGAGACAGAGACAATGACAGAGACAGAGACAGAGACAGAGACAGAGACAGAGACAGAGGCAGAGACAGAGACATAGACAGAGACAGAGACAGAGACAGAGACAGAGACAGGGACAGAGACAGAGACAGAGACAGAGACAGAGATAGAGACAGAGACAGAGACGGAGACGGAGACCGAGACAGAGGCAGAGAGAGAGACAGAGGCAGAGACAGAGACAGAGACAGAGACAGAGACAGAGACAGATCCAGAGACAGATCCAGAGACAGATACAGAGATAGAGGGAGAGACAGCGGCAGAGACAGAGACAGAGGGGCAGGTGACAAAGACGGTGTCAGAGGGGGAGGAACAAAGACGGAGACAAGGACGGAGACAGAGAATGAGACAGAGACAGCGGCAGAGACAGAGACAATGACAGAGACAGAGACAGAGACAGAGACAGAGACAGAGACAGGGACAGAGGCAGAGACCGAGACAGAGACAGAGACTGAGACAGAGACTGAGACAGAGACAGAGACAGAGACAGAGACAGAGACAGAGACAGAGACAGAGACACAGGCGGAGGCGGAGACTGAGACAGAGACAGTGGCAGAGACAGAGACAATGACAGAGACAGAGACAGAGACAGAGACAGAGACAGAGACAGAGACAGAGACAGAGACAGAGACAGAGACAGAGACAGAGACAGAGACAGAGACGGAGACGGAGACACAGGCGGAGGCGGAGACTGAGACAGAGACAGAGACAGTGGCAGAGACAGAGACAGAGACAGAGACAGAGACAGAGACAGAGACAGAGACAGAGACAGAGACAGAGACAGAGACAGAGACAGGAACGGCGACAGAGACAGATCCAGAGACAGATCCAGAGACAGATACAGAGACAGAGGGAGAGACAGCGGCAGAGACAGAGACAGAGGGGAAGGTGACAAAGACGGTGTCAGAGGGGGAGGAACAAAGACGGAGACAAGGACGGAGACAGAGAATGAGACAGAGACAGCGGCAGAGACAGAGACAATGACAGAGACAGAGACAGAGACAGAGACAGAGACAGAGACAGAGACAGGGACAGAGGCAGAGACCGAGACAGAGACAGAGACTGAGACAGAGACAGAGACAGAGACAGAGACAGAGACAGAGACACAGGCGGAGGCGGAGACTGAGACAGAGACAGTGGCAGAGACAGAGACAATGGCAGAGACAGAGACAGAGACAGAGACAGAGACAGAGACAGAGACAGAGACAGAGACAGAGACAGAGACAGAGACACAGACGGAGACGGAGACACAGGCGGAGGCGGAGACTGAGACAGAGACAGAGACAGTGGCAGAGACAGAGACAGAGACAGAGACAGAGACAGAGACAGAGACAGAGACAGAGACAGAGACAGAGACAGAGACAGGAACGGCGACAGAGACAGATCCAGAGACAGATCCAGAGACAGATACAGAGACAGAGGGAGAGACAGCGGCAGAGACAGAGACAGAGGGGCAGGTGACAAAGACGGTGTCAGAGGGGGAGGAACAAAGACGGAGACAAGGACGGAGACAGAGAATGAGACAGAGACAGTGGCAGAGACAGAGACAATGACAGAGACAATGACAGAGACAGAGACAGAGACAGAGACAGACACAGAGACAGGGACAGAGGCAGAGACCGAGACAGAGACAGAGACTGAGACAGAGACAGAGACAGAGACAGAGACAGAGACAGAGACAGAGACAGAGACAGAGACAGAGACAGAGACAGAGACAGAGACAGAGACAGATACAGAGACAGAGACAGAGACAGAGACAGAGACAGAGATAGAGACAGAGACAGAGACAGAGACAGAGACAGGAACGGAGACAGAGACAGAGGCAGAGACAGAGACAGAGACAGAGACAGGAACGGAGACAGAGACAGAGACAGAGACAGCGACAGTGACAGAGACAGAGACAGAGACAGAGATAGAGACAGAGACAGAGACGGAGACGGAGACCGAGACAGAGGCAGAGAGAGAGACAGAGGCAGAGACAGAGACAGAGACAGAGACAGAGACAGAGACAGAGACAGAGACAGGAACGGAGACAGAGACAGAGACAGAGACAAAGACAGAGACAGAGGCAGGAACGGAGACAGAGACAGAGACAGAGACAGCGACAGTGACAGAGACAGAGACAGAGACAGAGATAGAGACAGAGACAGAGACGGAGACGGAGACCGAGACAGAGGCAGAGAGAGAGACGGAGGCAGAGACAGAGACAGAGACAGAGACAGATCCAGAGACAGATCCAGAGACAGATCCAGAGACAGATACAGAGACAGAGGGCGAGACAGCGGCAGAGACAGAGACAGAGGGGCAGGTGACAAAGACGGTGTCAGAGGGGGAGGAACAAAGACGGAGACAAGGACGGAGACAGAGAATGAGACAGAGACAGTGGCAGAGACAGAGACAATGACAGAGACAGAGACAGAGACAGAGACAGAGACAGAGACAGAGACGGAGACGGAGACACAGGCGGAGGCGGAGACTGAGACAGAGACAGAGACAGTGGCAGAGACACAGACAATGACAGAGACAGGGACAGAGACAGAGACAGAGACAGGAACGGAGACAGAGACAGAGGCAGAGACAGAGACAGAGACAGAGACAGGAACGGAGACAGAGACAGAGACAGAGACAGCGACAGTGACAGAGACAGAGACAGAGACAGAGATAGAGACAGAGACAGAGACGGAGACGGAGACCGAGACAGAGGCAGAGAGAGAGACAGAGGCAGAGACAGAGTCAGAGACAGAGACAGAGACAGAGACAGAGACAGAGACAGAGACAGAGACAGAGACCGAGACAGAGACAGAGACAGAGACAGAGACAGAGACAGAGACAGAGACAGAGACAGCGACAGTGACAGAGACAGAAACGGAGACAGAGACAGAGTCAGAGACAGAGCCAGAGGGAGATCCAGAGACAGAGACGGAGACAGATACAGAGACAGGCGGAGAGACAGCGGCAGAGACAGAGACAGAGACAGAGGCAGAGACAGTGACACAGACAGAGACAGTGGGTCAGGTGACAGCGACGGTGTCAGAGGGGGTGGAACAAAGACGGAGACAAGGACGGAGACAGAGAATGAGACAGAGACAGTGGCAGAGACAGAGACAATGACAGAGACAGAGACAGAGACAGAGACAGAGACAGAGGCAGAGACAGAGACATAGACAGAGACAGAGACAGAGACAGGGACAGAGACAGGGACAGAGACAGAGACAGAGACAGAGACAGAGATAGAGACAGAGACAGAGACGGAGACGGAGACCGAGACAGAGGCAGAGAGAGAGACAGAGGCAGAGACAGAGACAGAGACAGAGACAGAGACAGAGACAGATCCAGAGACAGATCCAGAGACAGATACAGAGACAGAGGGAGAGACAGCGGCAGAGACAGAGACAGAGGGGCAGGTGACAAAGACGGTGTCAGAGGGGGAGGAACAAAGACGGAGACAAGGACGGAGACAGAGAATGAGACAGAGACAGCGGCAGAGACAGAGACAATGACAGAGACAGAGACAGAGACAGAGACAGAGACTGAGACAGAGACTGAGACAGAGACAGAGACAGAGACAGAGACACAGGCGGAGGCGGAGACTGAGACAGAGACAGTGGCAGAGACAGAGACAATGACAGAGACAGAGACAGAGACAGAGACAGAGACAGAGACAGAGACAGAGACAGAGACAGAGACAGAGACAGAGACAGAGACGGAGACGGAGACACAGGCGGAGGCGGAGACTGAGACAGAGACAGAGACAGTGGCAGAGACAGAGACAATGGCAGAGACAGAGACAGAGACAGAGACAGAGACAGAGACAGAGACAGAGACAGAGACAGAGACAGAGACAGAGACAGAGACAGGAACGGCGACAGAGACAGATCCAGAGACAGATCCAGAGACAGATCCAGAGACAGATACAGAGACAGAGGGAGAGACAGCGGCAGAGACAGAGACAGAGGGGCAGGTGACAAAGACGGTGTCAGAGGGGGAGGAACAAAGACGGAGACAAGGACGGAGACAGAGAATGAGACAGAGACAGTGGCAGAGACAGAGACAATGACAGAGACAATGACAGAGACAGAGACAGAGACAGAGACAGAGACAGGGACAGAGGCAGAGACCGAGACAGAGACAGAGACTGAGACAGAGACAGAGACAGAGACAGAGACAGAGACAGAGACAGAGACAGAGACAGAGACAGAGACAGAGACAGAGACAGAGACAGAGACAGAGACAGAGACAGAGACAGAGACAGAGACAGATACAGAGACAGAGACAGAGACAGGAACGGAGACAGAGACAGAGACAGAGACAGCGACAGTGACAGAGACAGAGACAGAGACAGAGACAGAGATAGAGACAGAGACAGAGACGGAGACGGAGACCGAGACAGAGGCAGAGAGAGAGACAGAGGCAGAGACAGAGACAGAGACAGAGACAGAGACAGATCCAGAGACAGATCCAGAGACAGATACAGACACAGAGGGAGAGACAGCGGCAGAGACAGAGACAGAGGGGCAGGTGACAAAGACGGTGTCAGAGGGGGAGGAACAAAGACGGAGACAAGGACGGAGACAGAGAATGAGACAGAGACAGCGGCAGAGACAGAGACAATGACAGAGACAGAGACAGAGACAGAGACAGAGACAGAGACAGGGACAGAGGCAGAGACCGAGACAGAGACAGAGACTGAGACAGAGACTGAGACAGAGACAGAGACAGAGACAGAGACAGAGACAGAGACACAGGCGGAGGCGGAGACTGAGACAGAGACAGTGGCAGAGACAGAGACAATGACAGAGACAGAGACAGAGACAGAGACAGAGACAGAGACAGAGACAGAGACAGAGACAGAGACAGAGACAGAGACAGATCCAGAGACAGATCCAGAGACAGATCCAGAGACAGATACAGAGACAGAGGGCGAGACAGCGGCAGAGACAGAGACAGAGGGGCAGGTGACAAAGACGGTGTCAGAGGGGGAGGAACAAAGACGGAGACAAGGACGGAGACAGAGAATGAGACAGAGACAGTGGCAGAGACAGAGACAATGACAGAGACAGAGACAGAGACAGAGACAGAGACAGAGACAGAGACGGAGACGGAGACACAGGCGGAGGCGGAGACTGAGACAGAGACAGAGACAGTGGCAGAGACACAGACAATGACAGAGACAGGGACAGAGACAGAGACAGAGACAGGAACGGAGACAGAGACAGAGGCAGAGACAGAGACAGAGACAGAGACAGGAACGGAGACAGAGACAGAGACAGAGACAGCGACAGTGACAGAGACAGAGACAGAGACAGAGATAGAGACAGAGACAGAGACGGAGACGGAGACCGAGACAGAGGCAGAGAGAGAGACAGAGGCAGAGACAGAGTCAGAGACAGAGACAGAGACAGAGAAAGAGACAGAGACAGAGACAGAGACAGAGACCGAGACAGAGACAGAGACAGAGACAGAGACAGAGACAGAGACAGAGACAGAGACAGCGACAGTGACAGAGACAGAAACGGAGACAGAGACAGAGTCAGAGACAGAGCCAGAGGGAGATCCAGAGACAGAGACGGAGACAGATACAGAGACAGGCGGAGAGACAGCGGCAGAGACAGAGACAGAGACAGAGGCAGAGACAGTGACACAGACAGAGACAGTGGGTCAGGTGACAGCGACGGTGTCAGAGGGGGTGGAACAAAGACGGAGACAAGGACGGAGACAGAGAATGAGACAGAGACAGTGGCAGAGACAGAGACAATGACAGAGACAGAGACAGAGACAGAGACAGAGACAGAGGCAGAGACAGAGACATAGACAGAGACAGAGACAGAGACAGGGACAGAGACAGGGACAGAGACAGAGACAGAGACAGAGACAGAGATAGAGACAGAGACAGAGACGGAGACGGAGACCGAGACAGAGGCAGAGAGAGAGACAGAGGCAGAGACAGAGACAGAGACAGAGACAGAGACAGAGACAGATCCAGAGACAGATCCAGAGACAGATACAGAGACAGAGGGAGAGACAGCGGCAGAGACAGAGACAGAGGGGCAGGTGACAAAGACGGTGTCAGAGGGGGAGGAACAAAGACGGAGACAAGGACGGAGACAGAGAATGAGACAGAGACAGCGGCAGAGACAGAGACAATGACAGAGACAGAGACAGAGACAGAGACAGAGACAGAGACTGAGACAGAGACTGAGACAGAGACAGAGACAGAGACAGAGACACAGGCGGAGGCGGAGACTGAGACAGAGACAGTGGCAGAGACAGAGACAATGACAGAGACAGAGACAGAGACAGAGACAGAGACAGAGACAGAGACAGAGACAGAGACAGAGACAGAGACAGAGACAGAGACGGAGACGGAGACACAGGCGGAGGCGGAGACTGAGACAGAGACAGAGACAGTGGCAGAGACAGAGACAATGGCAGAGACAGAGACAGAGACAGAGACAGAGACAGAGACAGAGACAGAGACAGAGACAGAGACAGAGACAGAGACAGAGACAGGAACGGCGACAGAGACAGATCCAGAGACAGATCCAGAGACAGATCCAGAGACAGATACAGAGACAGAGGGAGAGACAGCGGCAGAGACAGAGACAGAGGGGCAGGTGACAAAGACGGTGTCAGAGGGGGAGGAACAAAGACGGAGACAAGGACGGAGACAGAGAATGAGACAGAGACAGTGGCAGAGACAGAGACAATGACAGAGACAATGACAGAGACAGAGACAGAGACAGAGACAGAGACAGGGACAGAGGCAGAGACCGAGACAGAGACAGAGACTGAGACAGAGACAGAGACAGAGACAGAGACAGAGACAGAGACAGAGACAGAGACAGAGACAGAGACAGAGACAGAGACAGAGACAGAGACAGAGACAGAGACAGAGACAGATACAGAGACAGAGACAGAGACAGGAACGGAGACAGAGACAGAGACAGAGACAGCGACAGTGACAGAGACAGAGACAGAGACAGAGACAGAGATAGAGACAGAGACAGAGACGGAGACGGAGACCGAGACAGAGGCAGAGAGAGAGACAGAGGCAGAGACAGAGACAGAGACAGAGACAGAGACAGATCCAGAGACAGATCCAGAGACAGATACAGACACAGAGGGAGAGACAGCGGCAGAGACAGAGACAGAGGGGCAGGTGACAAAGACGGTGTCAGAGGGGGAGGAACAAAGACGGAGACAAGGACGGAGACAGAGAATGAGACAGAGACAGCGGCAGAGACAGAGACAATGACAGAGACAGAGACAGAGACAGAGACAGAGACAGAGACAGGGACAGAGGCAGAGACCGAGACAGAGACAGAGACTGAGACAGAGACTGAGACAGAGACAGAGACAGAGACAGAGACAGAGACAGAGACAGAGACACAGGCGGAGGCGGAGACTGAGACAGAGACAGTGGCAGAGACAGAGACAATGACAGAGACAGAGACAGAGACAGAGACAGAGACAGAGACAGAGACAGAGACAGAGACAGAGACAGAGACGGAGACGGAGACACAGGCGGAGGCGGAGACTGAGACAGAGACAGAGACAGTGGCAGAGACAGAGACAGAGACAGAGACAGAGACAGGAACGGCGACAGAGACAGAGACAGGAACGGCGACAGAGACAGATCCAGAGACAGATCCAGAGACAGCGGCAGAGACAGAGACAGAGGGGCAGGTGACAAAGACGGTGTCAGAGGGGGAGGAACAAAGACGGAGACAAGGACGGAGACAGAGAATGAGACAGAGACAGTGGCAGAGACAGAGACAATGACAGAGACAGAGACAGAGACAGAGACAGAGACAGAGACAGAGACAGAGACATAGACAGAGACAGAGACAGAGACAGGGACAGAGACAGGGACAGAGACAGAGACAGAGACAGAGACAGAGATAGAGACAGAGACAGAGACGGAGACGGAGACCGAGACAGAGGCAGAGAGAGAGACAGAGGCAGAGACAGAGACAGAGACAGAGACAGAGACAGAGACAGATCCAGAGACAGATCCAGAGACAGATACAGAGACAGAGGGAGAGACAGCGGCAGAGACAGAGACAGAGGGGCATGTGACAAAGACGGTGTCAGAGGGGGAGGAACAAAGACGGAGACAAGGACGGAGACAGAGAATGAGACAGAGACAGCGGCAGAGACAGAGACAATGACAGAGACAGAGACAGAGACAGAGACAGAGACTGAGACAGAGACTGAGACAGAGACTGAGACAGAGACAGAGACAGAGACAGAGACACAGGCGGAGGCGGAGACTGAGACAGAGACAGTGGCAGAGACAGAGACAATGACAGAGACAGAGACAGAGACAGAGACAGAGACAGAGACAGAGACAGAGACAGAGACAGAGACAGAGACAGAGACAGAGACGGAGACGGAGACACAGGCGGAGGCGGAGACTGAGACAGAGACAGAGACAGTGGCAGAGACAGAGACAATGGCAGAGACAGAGACAGAGACAGAGACAGAGACAGAGACAGAGACAGAGACAGAGACAGAGACAGAGACAGAGACAGAGACAGAGACAGAGACAGAGACAGAGACAGGAACGGCGACAGAGACAGATCCAGAGACAGATCCAGAGACAGATCCAGAGACAGATACAGAGACAGAGGGAGAGACAGCGGCAGAGACAGAGACAGAGGGGCAGGTGACAAAGACGGTGTCAGAGGGGGAGGAACAAAGACGGAGACAAGGACGGAGACAGAGAATGAGACAGAGACAGTGGCAGAGACAGAGACAATGACAGAGACAATGACAGAGACAGAGACAGAGACAGAGACAGAGACAGGGACAGAGGCAGAGACCGAGACAGAGACAGAGACTGAGACAGAGACAGAGACAGAGACAGAGACAGAGACAGAGACAGAGACAGAGACAGAGACAGAGACAGAGACAGAGACAGAGACAGAGACAGATCCAGAGACAGATCCAGAGACAGATACAGAGACAGAGGGAGAGACAGCGGCAGAGACAGAGACAGAGGGGCAGGTGACAAAGACGGTGTCAGAGGGGGAGGAACAAAGACGGAGACAAGGACGGAGACAGAGAATGAGACAGAGACAGCGGCAGAGACAGAGACAATGACAGAGACAGAGACAGAGACAGAGACAGAGACAGAGACAGGGACAGAGGCAGAGACCGAGACAGAGACAGAGACTGAGACAGAGACTGAGACAGAGACAGAGACAGAGACAGAGACAGAGACAGAGACACAGGCGGAGGCGGAGACTGAGACAGAGACAGTGGCAGAGACAGAGACAATGACAGAGACAGAGACAGAGACAGAGACAGAGACAGAGATAGAGACAGAGACAGAGACGGAGACGGAGACCGAGACAGAGGCAGAGAGAGAGACAGAGGCAGAGACAGAGACAGAGACAGAGACAGAGACAGATCCAGAGACAGATCCAGAGACAGATACAGAGACAGAGGGAGAGACAGCGGCAGAGACAGAGACAGAGGGGCAGGTGACAAAGACGGTGTCAGAGGGGGAGGAACAAAGACGGAGACAAGGACGGAGACAGAGAATGAGACAGAGACAGCGGCAGAGACAGAGACAATGACAGAGACAGAGACAGAGACAGAGACAGAGACAGAGACAGGGACAGAGGCAGAGACCGAGACAGAGACAGAGACTGAGACAGAGACTGAGACAGAGACAGAGACAGAGACAGAGACAGAGACAGAGACACAGGCGGAGGCGGAGACTGAGACAGAGACAGTGGCAGAGACAGAGACAATGACAGAGACAGAGACAGAGACAGAGACAGAGACAGAGACAGAGACAGAGACAGAGACAGAGACAGAGACAGAGACGGAGACGGAGACACAGGCGGAGGCGGAGACTGAGACAGAGACAGAGACAGTGGCAGAGACAGAGACAATGACAGAGACAGAGACAGAGACAGAGACAGAGACAGAGACAGAGACAGAGACAGAGACAGAGACAGAGACAGAGACAGAGACAGAGACAGAGACAGAGACAGAGACAGAGACAGAGACAGAGACAGAGACAGAGACAGAGACAGAGACAGAGACAGAGACAGGAACGGCGACAGAGACAGATCCAGAGACAGATCCAGAGACAGATACAGAGACAGAGGGAGAGACAGCGGCAGAGACAGAGACAGAGGGGCAGGTGACAAAGACGGTGTCAGAGGGGGAGGAACAAAGACGGAGACAAGGACGGAGACAGAGAATGAGACAGAGACAGTGGCAGAGACAGAGACAATGACAGAGACAATGACAGAGACAGAGACAGAGACAGAGACAGAGACAGAGACAGAGACAGGGACAGAGGCAGAGACCGAGACAGAGACAGAGACTGAGACAGAGACAGAGACAGAGACAGAGACAGAGACAGAGACAGAGACAGAGACAGAGACAGAGACAGAGACAGAGACAGAGACAGAGACAGAGACAGAGACAGATACAGAGACAGAGACAGAGACAGAGACAGAGACAGAGACAGAGACAGAGACAGAGACAGAGACAGAGATAGAGACAGAGACAGAGACAGAGACAGGAACGGAGACAGAGACAGAGGCAGAGACAGAGACAGAGACAGAGACAGGAACGGAGACAGAGACAGAGACAGAGACAGCGACAGTGACAGAGACAGAGACAGAGACAGAGACAGAGACAGAGACAGAGTCAGGAACGGAGACAGAGACAGAGACAGAGACAGAGACAGAGACAGAGGCAGGAACGGAGACAGAGACAGAGACAGAGACAGCGACAGTGACAGAGACAGAGACAGAGACAGAGACAGAGACAGAGACAGAGACAGAGGCAGGAACGGAGACAGAGACAGAGACAGAGACAGCGACAGTGACAGAGACAGAGACAGAGACAGAGATAGAGACAGAGACAGAGACGGAGACGGAGACCGAGACAGAGACAGAGACAGAGACAGAGACAGAGACAGATACAGAGACAGAGACAGAGACAGAGACAGAGACAGAGACAGAGACAGAGACAGAGACAGAGACAGAGACAGAGACAGAGACAGAGACAGAGACAGAGCCAGAGGGAGATCCAGAGACAGAGACGGAGACAGATACAGAGACAGGCGGAGAGACAGCGGCAGAGACAGAGACAGGGACAGAGGCAGAGACAGAGACACAGACAGAGACAGTGGGTCAGGTGACAGCGACGGTGTCAGAGGGGGTGGAACAAAGACGGAGACAAGGACGGAGACAGAGACAGTGACAGAGACAGAAACGGAGACAGAGACAGAGTCAGAGATAGAGACAGAGACAGAGACGGAGACGGAGACCGAGACAGAGGCAGAGAGAGAGACAGAGGCAGAGACAGAGACAGAGACAGAGACAGAGACAGAGACAGAGTCAGGAACGGAGACAGAGACAGAGACAGAGACAGAGACAGAGACAGAGGCAGGAACGGAGACAGAGACAGAGACAGAGACAGCGACAGTGACAGAGACAGAGACAGAGACAGAGATAGAGACAGAGACAGAGACGGAGACGGAGACCGAGACAGAGACAGAGACAGAGACAGAGACAGAGACAGATACAGAGACAGAGACAGAGACAGAGACAGAGACAGAGACAGAGACAGAGACAGAGACAGAGACAGAGACAGAGACAGAGACAGAGACAGAGCCAGAGGGAGATCCAGAGACAGAGACGGAGACAGATACAGAGACAGGCGGAGAGACAGCGGCAGAGACAGAGACAGAGACAGAGGCAGAGACAGAGACACAGACAGAGACAGTGGGTCAGGTGACAGCGACGGTGTCAGAGGGGGTGGAACAAAGACGGAGACAAGGACGGAGACAGAGACAGTGACAGAGACAGAAACGGAGACAAAGACAGAGTCAGAGACAGAGACAGAGACAGAGACAGAGACAGAGACAGAGACAGAGACAGAAACAGAGACAGAGACAGAGACAGAGACAGAGACAGCGACAGTGACAGAGACAGAAACGGAGACAGAGACAGAGTCAGAGACAGAGCCAGAGGGAGATCCAGAGACAGAGACGGAGACAGATACAGAGACAGGCGGAGAGACAGCGGCAGAGACAGAGACAGAGACAGAGGCAGAGACAGAGACACAGACAGAGACAGTGGGTCAGGTTACAGCGACGGTGTCAGAGGGGGTGGAACAAAGACGGAGACAAGGACGGAGACAGAGAATGAGACAGAGACAGTGGCAGAGACAGAGACAATGACAGAGACAGAGACAGAGACAGAGACAGAGACAGAGACAGAGACAGAGGCAGAGACTGAGACATAGACAGAGACAGAGACAGAGACAGAGACAGAGACAGGGACAGAGACAGAGACAGAGACAGAGACAGAGATAGAGACAGAGACAGAGACGGAGACGGAGACCGAGACAGAGGCAGAGAGAGAGACAGAGGCAGAGACAGAGACAGAGACAGAGACAGAGACAGAGACAGATCCAGAGACAGATCCAGAGACAGATACAGAGACGGAGGGAGAGACAGCGGCAGAGACAGAGACAGAGGGGCAGGTGACAAAGACGGTGTCAGAGGGGGAGGAACAAAGACGGAGACAAGGACGGAGACAGAGAATGAGACAGAGACAGCGGCAGAGACAGAGACAATGACAGAGACAGAGACAGAGACAGAGACAGAGACAGAGACAGGGACAGAGGCAGAGACCGAGACAGAGACAGAGACCGAGACAGAGACAGAGACTGAGACAGAGACAGAGACAGAGACAGAGACAGAGACAGAGACAGAGACAGAGACAGAGACAGAGACAGAGACAGAGACAGAGACAGAGACAGATACAGAGACAGAGACAGAGACAGAGACAGAGACAGAGACAGAGACAGAGACAGAGATAGAGACAGAGACAGAGACAGAGACAGAGACAGGAACGGAGACAGAGGCAGAGGCAGAGACAGAGACAGAGACAGAGACAGGAACGGAGACAGAGACAGAGACAGAGACAGCGACAGTGACAGAGACAGAGACAGAGACAGAGATAGAGACAGAGACAGAGACGGAGACGGAGACCGAGACAGAGGCAGAGAGAGAGACAGAGGCAGAGACAGAGACAGAGACAGAGGCAGAGACAGAGACAGAGACAGGAACGGAGACAGAGACAGAGACAGAGACAAAGACAGAGACAGAGGCAGGAACGGAGACAGAGACAGAGACAGAGACAGCGACAGTGACAGAGACAGAGACAGAGACAGAGATAGAGACAGAGACAGAGACGGAGACGGAGACCGAGACAGAGGCAGAGAGAGAGACAGAGGCAGAGACAGAGACAGAGACAGAGACAGATCCAGAGACAGATCCAGAGACAGATACAGAGACAGAGGGCGAGACAGCGGCAGAGACAGAGACAGAGGGGCAGGTGACAAAGACGGTGTCAGAGGGGGAGGAACAAAGACGGAGACAAGGACGGAGACAGAGAATGAGACAGAGACAGTGGCAGAGACAGAGACAATGACAGAGACAGAGACAGAGACAGAGACAGAGACAGAGACAGAGACGGAGACGGAGACACAGGCGGAGGCGGGGACTGAGACAGAGACAGAGACAGTGGCAGAGACACAGACAATGACAGAGACAGGGACAGAGACAGAGACAGAGACAGGAACGGAGACAGAGACAGAGGCAGAGACAGAGACAGAGACAGAGACAGGAACGGAGACAGAGACAGAGACAGAGACAGCGACAGTGACAGAGACAGAGACAGAGACAGAGATAGAGACAGAGACAGAGACGGAGACGGAGACCGAGACAGAGGCAGAGAGAGAGACAGAGGCAGAGACAGAGTCAGAGACAGAGACAGAGACAGAGACAGAGACAGAGACAGAGACAGAGACAGAGACAGAGACCGAGACAGAGACAGAGACAGAGACAGAGACAGAGACAGAGACAGAGACAGAGACAGCGACAGTGACAGAGACAGAAACGGAGACAGAGACAGAGTCAGAGACAGAGCCAGAGGGAGATCCAGAGACAGAGACGGAGACAGATACAGAGACAGGCGGAGAGACAGCGGCAGAGACAGAGACAGAGACAGAGGCAGAGACAGTGACACAGACAGAGACAGTGGGTCAGGTGACAGCGACGGTGTCAGAGGGGGTGGAACAAAGACGGAGACAAGGACGGAGACAGAGAATGAGACAGAGACAGTGGCAGAGACAGAGACAATGACAGAGACAGAGACAGAGACAGAGACAGAGACAGAGGCAGAGACAGAGACATAGACAGAGACAGAGACAGAGACAGAGACAGAGACAGGGACAGAGACAGAGACAGAGACAGAGACAGAGATAGAGACAGAGACAGAGACGGAGACGGAGACCGAGACAGAGGCAGAGAGAGAGACAGAGGCAGAGACAGAGACAGAGACAGAGACAGAGACAGAGACAGATCCAGAGACAGATCCAGAGACAGATACAGAGACAGAGGGAGAGACAGCGGCAGAGACAGAGACAGAGAGGCAGGTGACAAAGACGGTGTCAGAGGGGGAGGAACAAAGACGGAGACAAGGACGGAGACAGAGAATGAGACAGAGACAGCGGCAGAGACAGAGACAATGACAGAGACAGAGACAGAGACAGAGACAGAGACTGAGACAGAGACTGAGACAGAGACAGAGACAGAGACAGAGACACAGGCGGAGGCGGAGACTGAGACAGAGACAGTGGCAGAGACAGAGACAATGACAGAGACAGAGACAGAGACAGAGACAGAGACAGAGACAGAGACAGAGACAGAGACAGAGACAGAGACAGAGACAGAGACGGAGACGGAGACACAGGCGGAGGCGGAGACTGAGACAGAGACAGAGACAGTGGCAGAGACAGAGACAATGACAGAGACAGAGACAGAGACAGAGACAGAGACAGAGACAGAGACAGAGACAGAGACAGAGACAGAGACAGATCCAGAGACAGATCCAGAGACAGATACAGAGACAGAGGGAGAGACAGCGGCAGAGACAGAGACAGAGGGGCAGGTGACAAAGACGGTGTCAGAGGGGGAGGAACAAAGACGGAGACAAGGACGGAGACAGAGAATGAGACAGAGACAGCGGCAGAGACAGAGACAATGACAGAGACAGAGACAGAGACAGAGACAGAGACAGAGACAGAGACAGGGACAGAGGCAGAGACCGAGACAGAGACAGAGACTGAGACAGAGACTGAGACAGAGACAGAGACAGAGACAGAGACAGAGACAGAGACACAGGCGGAGGCGGAGACTGAGACAGAGACAGTGGCAGAGACAGAGACAATGACAGAGACAGAGACAGAGACAGAGACAGAGACAGAGACAGAGACAGAGACAGAGACAGAGACAGAGACAGAGACAGAGACGGAGACGGAGACACAGGCGGAGGCGGAGACTGAGACAGAGACAGAGACAGTGGCAGAGACAGAGACAATGACAGAGACAGAGACAGAGACAGAGACTGAGACAGAGACAGAGACAGAGACAGAGACAGAGACAGAGACAGAGACAGAGACAGAGACAGATCCAGAGACAGATCCAGAGACAGATACAGAGACAGAGGGAGAGACAGCGGCAGAGACAGAGACAGAGGGGCAGGTGACAAAGACGGTGTCAGAGGGGGAGGAACAAAGACGGAGACAAGGACGGAGACAGAGAATGAGACAGAGACAGTGGCAGAGACAGAGACAATGACAGAGACAATGACAGAGACAGAGACAGAGACAGAGACAGAGACAGAGACAGAGACAGGGACAGAGGCAGAGACCGAGACAGAGACAGAGACTGAGACAGAAACAGAGACAGAGACAGAGACAGAGACAGAGACAGAGACAGAGACAGAGACAGAGACAGAGACAGAGACAGAGACAGAGACAGAGACAGAGACAGAGACAGAGACAGAGACAGATACAGAGACAGAGACAGAGACAGAGACAGAGACAGAGACAGAGACAGAGATAGAGACAGAGACAGAGACAGAGACAGGAACGGAGACAGAGACAGAGGCAGAGACAGAGACAGAGACAGAGACAGGAACGGAGACAGAGACAGAGACAGAGACAGCGACAGTGACAGAGACAGAGACAGAGACAGAGACAGAGACAGGGACAGAGACAGAGACAGAGACAGAGACAGAGACAGAGCCAGAGGGAGATCCAGAGACAGAGACGGAGACAGATACAGAGACAGGCGGAGAGACAGCGGCAGAGACAGAGACAGAGACAGAGGCAGAGACAGAGACACAGACAGAGACAGTGGGTCAGGTGACAGCGACGGTGTCAGAGGGGGTGGAACAAAGACGGAGACAAGGACGGAGACAGAGACAGTGACAGAGACAGAAACGGAGACAGAGACAGAGTCAGAGACAGAGACAGAGACAGAGACAGAGACAGAGACAGAGACAGAGACAGAGACAGAGACAGAAACAGAGACAGAGACAGAGACAGAGACAGAGACAGCGACAGTGACAGAGACAGAAACGGAGACAGAGACAGAGTCAGAGACAGAGCCAGAGGGAGATCCAGAGACAGAGACGGAGACAGATACAGAGACAGGCGGAGAGACAGCGGCAGAGACAGAGACAGAGGCAGAGGCAGAGACAGAGACACAGACAGAGACAGTGGGTCAGGTGACAGCGACGGTGTCAGAGGGGGTGGAACAAAGACGGAGACAAGGACGGAGACAGAGAATGAGACAGAGACAGTGGCAGAGACAGAGACAATGACAGAGACAGAGACAGAGACAGAGACAGAGACAGAGACAGAGACAGAGGCAGAGACAGAGACATAGACAGAGACAGAGACAGAGACAGAGACAGAGACATGGACAGAGACAGAGACAGAGACAGAGACAGAGATAGAGACAGAGACAGAGACGGAGACGGAGACCGAGACAGAGGCAGAGAGAGAGACAGAGGCAGAGGCAGAGACAGAGACAGAGACAGAGACAGAGACAGATCCAGAGACAGATCCAGAGACAGATACAGAGACAGAGGGAGAGACAGCGGCAGAGACAGAGACAGAGGGGCAGGTGACAAAGACGGTGTCAGAGGGGGAGGAACAAAGACGGAGACAAGGACGGAGACAGAGAATGAGACAGAGACAGCGGCAGAGACAGAGACAATGACAGAGACAGAGACAGAGACAGAGACAGAGACAGAGACAGGGACAGAGGCAGAGACCGAGACAGAGACAGAGACTGAGACAGAGACTGAGACAGAGACAGAGACAGAGACAGAGACAGAGACAGAGACACAGGCGGAGGCGGAGACTGAGACAGAGACAGTGGCAGAGACAGAGACAATGACAGAGACAGAGACAGAGACAGAGACAGAGACAGAGACAGAGACAGAGACAGAGACAGAGACGGAGACGGAGACACAGGCGGAGGCGGAGACTGAGACAGAGACAGAGACAGTGGCAGAGACAGAGACAGAGACAGAGACAGAGACAGAGACAGAGACAGAGACAGAGACAGAGACAGAGACAGAGACAGAGACAGAGACAGGAACGGCGACAGAGACAGATCCAGAGACAGATCCAGAGACAGATACAGAGACAGAGGGAGAGACAGCGGCAGAGACAGAGACAGAGGGGCAGGTGACAAAGACGGTGTCAGAGGGGGAGGAACAAAGACGGAGACAAGGACGGAGACAGAGAATGAGACAGAGACAGCGGCAGAGACAGAGACAATGACAGAGACAGAGACAGAGACAGAGACAGAGACAGAGACAGGGACAGAGGCAGAGACCGAGACAGAGACAGAGACTGAGACAGAGACTGAGACAGAGACAGAGACAGAGACAGAGACAGAGACAGAGACACAGGCGGAGGCGGAGACTGAGACAGAGACAGTGGCAGAGACAGAGACAATGGCAGAGACAGAGACAGAGACAGAGACAGAGACAGAGACAGAGACAGAGACAGAGACAGAGACAGAGACAGAGACGGAGACGGAGACACAGGCGGAGGCGGAGACTGAGACAGAGACAGAGACAGTGGCAGAGACAGAGACAGAGACAGAGACAGAGACAGAGACAGAGACAGAGACAGAGACAGAGACAGAGACAGAGACAGAGACAGAGACAGAGACAGAGACAGAGACAGATACAGAGACAGAGACAGAGACAGAGACAGAGACAGAGATAGAGACAGAGACAGAGACAGAGACAGAGACAGGAACGGAGACAGAGACAGAGGCAGAGACAGAGACAGAGACAGAGACAGGAACGGAGACAGAGACAGAGACAGAGACAGCGACAGTGACAGAGACAGAGACAGAGACAGAGATAGAGACAGAGACAGAGACGGAGACGGAGACCGAGACAGAGGCAGAGAGAGAGACAGAGGCAGAGACAGAGACAGAGACAGAGACAGAGACAGAGACAGAGACAGGAACGGAGACAGAGACAGAGACAGAGACGGAGACACAGGCGGAGGCGGAGACTGAGACAGAGACAGAGACAGTGGCAGAGACAGAGACAATGACAGAGACAGAGACAGAGACAGAGACAGAGACAGAGACAGAGACAGAGACAGAGACAGAGACAGAGACAGAGACAGAGACAGAGACAGAGACAGAGACAGAGACAGAGACAGAGACAGAGACAGAGACAGAGACAGAGACAGGAACGGCGACAGAGACAGATCCAGAGACAGATCCAGAGACAGATACAGAGACAGAGGGAGAGACAACGGCAGAGACAGAGACAGAGGGGCAGGTGACAAAGACGGTGTCAGAGGGGGAGGAACAAAGACGGAGACAAGGACGGAGACAGAGAATGAGACAGAGACAGTGGCAGAGACAGAGACAATGACAGAGACAATGACAGAGACAGAGACAGAGACAGAGACAGAGACAGAGACAGAGACAGAGACAGAGACAGAGGCAGAGACCGAGACAGAGACAGAGACTGAGACAGAGACAGAGACAGAGACAGAGACAGAGACAGAGACAGAGACAGAGACAGAGACAGAGACAGAGACAGAGACAGAGACAGAGACAGAGACAGATACAGAGACAGAGACAGAGACAGAGACAGAGACAGAGACAGAGACAGAGACAGAGATAGAGACAGAGACAGAGACAGAGACAGGAACGGAGACAGAGACAGAGGCAGAGACAGAGACAGAGACAGAGACAGGAACGGAGACAGAGACAGAGACAGAGACAGCGACAGTGACAGAGACAGAGACAGAGACAGAGATAGAGACAGAGACAGAGACGGAGACGGAGACCGAGACAGAGGCAGAGAGAGAGACAGAGGCAGAGACAGAGACAGAGACAGAGACAGAGACAGAGACAGAGTCAGGAACGGAGACAGAGACAGAGACAGAGACAGAGACAGAGACAGAGACAGAGGCAGGAACGGAGACAGAGACAGAGACAGAGACAGCGACAGTGACAGAGACAGAGACAGAGACAGAGATAGAGACAGAGACAGAGACGGAGACGGAGACCGAGACAGAGACAGAGACAGAGACAGAGACAGAGACAGATACAGAGACAGAGACAGAGACAGAGACAGAGACAGAGACAGAGACAGAGACAGAGACAGAGACAGAGACAGAGACAGAGACAGAGCCAGAGGGAGATCCAGAGACAGAGACGGAGACAGATACAGAGACAGGCGGAGAGACAGCGGCAGAGACAGAGACAGAGACAGAGGCAGAGACAGAGACACAGACAGAGACAGTGGGTCAGGTGACAGCGACGGTGCCAGAGGGGGTGGAACAAAGACGGAGACAAGGACGGAGACAGAGAATGAGACAGAGACAGTGGCAGAGACAGAGACAATGACAGAGACAGAGACAGAGACAGAGACAGAGACAGAGACAGAGACGGAGACGGAGACACAGGCGGAGGCGGAGACTGAGACAGAGACAGAGACAGTGGCAGAGACAGAGACAGTGGCAGAGACAGAGACAATGACAGAGACAGGGACAGAGACAGAGACAGAGACAGAGACAGAGACAGAGACAGAGACAGAGACAGAGACAGAGACAGAGACAGAGACAGAGACAGAGACAGAGACAGAGACAGAGACAGAGACAGAGACAGAGACAGAGACAGACACAGAGACAGAGACAGAGACAGAGACAGAGACAGAGACAGAGACAGAGACAGAGACAGAGACAGAGACAGAGACAGAGACAGAGACAGAGACAGAGACAGAGACAGAGACAGAGACAGAGACAGAGACAGAGACAGAGACAGAGACAGAGACAGATACAGAGACAGAGACAGAGACAGAGACAGAGACAGAGATAGAGACAGAGACAGAGACAGAGACAGAGACAGGAACGGAGACAGAGACAGAGGCAGAGACAGAGACAGAGACAGAGACAGGAACGGAGACAGAGACAGAGACAGAGACAGCGACAGTGACAGAGACAGAGACAGAGACAGAGATAGAGACAGAGACAGAGACGGAGACGGAGACCGAGTCAGAGGCAGAGAGAGAGACAGAGGCAGAGACAGAGACAGAGACAGAGACAGAGCCAGAGACAGAGACAGGAACGGAGACAGAGACAGAGACAGAGACGGAGACACAGGCGGAGGCGGAGACTGAGACAGAGACAGAGACAGTGGCAGAGACAGAGACAATGACAGAGACAGAGACAGAGACAGAGACAGAGACAGAGACAGAGACAGAGACAGAGACAGAGACAGAGACAGAGACAGAGACAGAGACAGAGACAGAGACAGAGACAGAGACAGGAACGGCGACAGAGACAGATCCAGAGACAGATCCAGAGACAGATACAGAGACAGAGGGAGAGACAGCGGCAGAGACAGAGACAGAGGGGCAGGTGACAAAGACGGTGTCAGAGGGGGAGGAACAAAGACGGAGACAAGGACGGAGACAGAGAATGAGACAGAGACAGTGGCAGAGACAGAGACAATGACAGAGACAATGACAGAGACAGAGACAGAGACAGAGACAGAGACAGAGACAGAGACAGAGACAGGGACAGAGGCAGAGACCGAGACAGAGACAGAGACTGAGGCAGAGACAGAGACAGAGACAGAGACAGAGACAGAGACAGAGACAGAGACAGAGACAGAGACAGAGACAGAGACAGAGACAGAGACAGAGACAGAGACAGAGACAGATACAGAGACAGAGACAGAGACAGAGACAGAGACAGAGACAGAGACAGAGATAGAGACAGAGACAGAGACAGAGACAGGAACGGAGACAGAGACAGAGGCAGAGACAGAGACAGAGACAGAGACAGGAACGGAGACAGAGACAGAGACAGAGACAGCGACAGTGACAGAGACAGAGACAGAGACAGAGATAGAGACAGAGACAGAGACGGAGACGGAGACCGAGACAGAGGCAGAGAGAGAGACAGAGGCAGAGACAGAGACAGAGACAGAGACAGAGACAGAGACAGAGTCAGGAACGGAGACAGAGACAGAGACAGAGACAGAGACAGAGACAGAGGCAGGAACGGAGACAGAGACAGAGACAGAGACAGCGACAGTGACAGAGACAGAGACAGAGACAGAGATAGAGACAGAGACAGAGACGGAGACGGAGACCGAGACAGAGACAGAGACAGAGACAGAGACAGAGTCAGATACAGAGACAGAGACAGAGACAGAGACAGAGACAGAGACAGAGACAGAGACAGAGACAGAGACAGAGACAGAGACAGAGACAGAGACAGAGACAGAGCCAGAGGGAGATCCAGAGACAGAGACGGAGACAGATACAGAGACAGGCGGAGAGACAGCGGCAGAGACAGAGACAGAGACAGAGGCAGAGACAGAGACACAGACAGAGACAGTGGGTCAGGTGACAGCGACGGTGCCAGAGGGGGTGGAACAAAGACGGAGACAAGGACGGAGACAGAGAATGAGACAGAGACAGTGGCAGAGACAGAGACAATGACAGAGACAGAGACAGAGACAGAGACAGAGACAGAGACAGAGACGGAGACGGAGACACAGGCGGAGGCGGAGACTGAGACAGAGACAGAGACAGTGGCAGAGACAGAGACAGTGGCAGAGACAGAGACAATGACAGAGACAGGGACAGAGACAGAGACAGAGACAGAGACAGAGACAGAGACAGAGACAGAGACAGAGACAGAGACAGAGACAGAGACAGAGACAGAGACAGAGACAGAGACAGAGACAGAGACAGAGACAGAGACAGAGACAGAGACAGAGACAGAGACAGAGACAGAGACAGAGACAGAGACAGAGACAGAGACAGAGACAGAGACAGAGACAGAGACAGAGACAGAGACAGAGACAGAGACAGAGACAGAGACAGAGACAGAGACAGAGACAGAGACAGAGACAGAGACAGAGACAGAGACAGAGGGAGATCCAGAGACAGAGACAGAGACAGAGACAGAGACAGAGACAGAGACAGAGACAGGAACGGAGACAGAGACAGAGACAGAGACAGAGACAGAGACAGAGACAGATCCAGAGACAGATACAGAGACAGAGGGAGAGACAGCGGCAGACACAGAGACAGAGGGGCAGGTGACAAAGACGGTGTCAGAGGAGGAGGAACAAAGACGGAGACAAGGACGGAGACAGAGAATGAGACAGAGACAGTGGCAGAGACAGGGACAGAGGCAGAGACCGAGACAGAGACAGAGACTGTGACAGAGACTGATACAGGGACAGAGACAGAGACAGAGACAGAGACACAGGCGGAGGCGGAGACAGAGACAGAGACAGTGGCAGAGACAGAGACAATGACAGAGACAGAGACAGAGACAGAGGCAGGGACAGAGACAGAGACTGAGACAGCGACAGAGATAGAGATCGAGACAGAGACAAAGACAGAGACGGAGACAGAGACAGATACAGAGACAGAGACAGCGACAGTGACAGAGACGGAAACGGAGACAGAGACAGAGTCAGAGACAGAGCCAGGGGGAGATCCAGAGACAGAGACGGAGACAGATGCAGAGACAGACGGAGAGACAGCGGCAGAGACAGAGACAGAGACAGAGGCAGAGACAGAGACACAGACAGAGACAGTGGGTCAGGTGACAGCGACGGTGTCAGAGGGGGTGGAACAAAGACGGAGACAAGGACGGAGACAGAGAATGAGACAGAGACAGTGGCAGAGACAGAGACAATGACAGAGACAGAGACAGAGACAGAGACAGAGACAGAGACAGAGGGAGATCCAGAGACAGAGACAGAGACAGAGACAGAGACAGAGACAGAGACAGAGACAGAGACAGATCCAGAGACAGATACAGAGACAGAGGGAGAGACAGCGGCAGACACAGAGACAGAGACAGAGACAGGAACGGCGACAGAGACAGATCCAGAGACAGATCCAGAGACAGATACAGAGACAGAGGGAGAGACAGCGGCAGAGACAGAGACAGAGGGGCAGGTGACAAAGACGGTGTCAGAGGGGGAGGAACAAAGACGGAGACAAGGACGGAGACAGAGAATGAGACAGAGACAGTGGCAGAGACAGAGACAATGACAGAGACAGAGACAGAGACAGAGACAGGGACAGAGGCAGAGACCGAGACAGAGACAGAGACTGAGACAGAGACAGAGACAGAGACAGAGACAGAGACAGAGACAGAGACAGAGACAGAGACAGAGACAGAGACAGAGACAGAGACAGAGACAGAGACAGATACAGAGACAGAGACAGAGACAGAGACAGAGACAGAGACAGAGACAGAGACAGAGATAGAGACAGAGACAGAGACAGAGACAGGAACGGAGACAGAGACAGAGGCAGAGACAGAGACAGAGACAGAGACAGGAACGGAGACAGAGACAGAGACAGAGACAGCGACAGTGACAGAGACAGAGACAGAGACAGAGATAGAGACAGAGACAGAGACGGAGACGGAGACCGAGACAGAGGCAGAGAGAGAGACAGAGGCAGAGACAGAGACAGAGACAGAGACAGAGACAGAGACAGAGTCAGGAACGGAGACAGAGACAGAGACAGAGACAGAGACAGAGACAGAGGCAGGAACGGAGACAGAGACAGAGACAGAGACAGCGACAGTGACAGAGACAGAGACAGAGACAGAGATAGAGACAGAGACAGAGACGGAGACGGAGACCGAGACAGAGACAGAGACAGAGACAGAGACAGAGACAGATACAGAGACAGAGACAGAGACAGAGACAGAGACAGAGACAGAGACAGAGACAGAGACAGAGACAGAGACAGAGACAGAGACAGAGACAGAGACAGAGCCAGAGGGAGATCCAGAGACAGAGACGGAGACAGATACAGAGACAGGCGGAGAGACAGCGGCAGAGACAGAGACAGAGACAGAGGCAGAGACAGAGACACAGACAGAGACAGTGGGTCAGGTGACAGCGACGGTGCCAGAGGGGGTGGAACAAAGACGGAGACAAGGACGGAGACAGAGAATGAGACAGAGACAGTGGCAGAGACAGAGACAATGACAGAGACAGAGACAGAGACAGAGACAGAGACAGAGACAGAGGGAGAGACAGCGGCAGACACAGAGACAGAGGGGCAGGTGACAAAGACGGTGTCAGAGGAGGAGGAACAAAGACGGAGACAAGGACGGAGACAGAGAATGAGACAGAGACAGTGGCAGAGACAGGGACAGAGGCAGAGACCGAGACAGAGACAGAGACTGTGACAGAGACTGATACAGAGACAGAGACAGAGACAGAGACAGAGACACAGGCGGAGGCGGAGACAGAGACAGAGACAGTGGCAGAGACAGAGACAATGACAGAGACAGAGACAGAGACAGAGGCAGGGACAGAGACAGAGACTGAGACAGCGACAGAGATAGAGATCGAGACAGAGACAAAGACAGAGACGGAGACAGAGACAGATACAGAGACAGAGACAGCGACAGTGACAGAGACGGAAACGGAGACAGAGACAGAGTCAGAGACAGAGCCAGGGGGAGATCCAGAGACAGAGACGGAGACAGATGCAGAGACAGACGGAGAGACAGCGGCAGAGACAGAGACAGAGACAGAGGCAGAGACAGAGACACAGACAGAGACAGTGGGTCAGGTGACAGCGACGGTGTCAGAGGGGGTGGAACAAAGACGGAGACAAGGACGGAGACAGAGAATGAGACAGAGACAGTGGCAGAGACAGAGACAATGACAGAGACAGAGACAGAGACAGAGACAGAGACAGAGACAGAGGGAGATCCAGAGACAGAGACAGAGACAGAGACAGAGACAGAGACAGAGACAGAGACAGAGACAGAGACAGGAACGGAGACAGAGACAGAGACAGAGACAGAGACAGAGACAGAGACAGAGACAGATCCAGAGACAGATACAGAGACAGAGGGAGAGACAGCGGCAGACACAGAGACAGAGGGGCAGGTGACAAAGACGGTGTCAGAGGGGGGGAACAAAGACGGAGACAAGGACGGAGACAGAGAATGAGACGGAGACAGTGGCAGAGACAGAGACAGAGACAGAGACAGAGTCAGAGTCAGAGACAGAGACAGAGACAGAGACAGAGACAGAGACAGAGACAGAGACAGAGACAGAGACAGAGACAGAGACAGAGACAGAGACAGAGACAGAGACAGAGACAGAGACAGAGACAGAGGCAGAGACAGAGACAGAGACAGAGACAGAGACAGAGACAGAGACAGAGACAGAGACAGAGACACAGACAGAGACAGAGACAGAGACAGAGACAGAGACAGAGACAGAGACAGAGACAGAGACAGAGATAGAGACAGAGACAGAGACGGAGACAGAGACAGAGACAGAGACAGAGACAGAGACAGAGACAGAGACAGAGACAGAGACAGAGACAGAGACAGAGACAGAGACAGAGACGGAGACGGAGACAGAGACAGAGACGGAGACAGAGGCAGAGACAGAGACAGAGACAGAGACAGAGACAGAGACAGAGACAGAGACAGAGACAGAGACAGTGACAGAGACACAGGCGGAGGCGGAGACTGAGACAGAGACAGTGGCAGAGACAGAGACAATGACAGAGTCAGAGACAGAGACAGAGACAGAGGCAGGGACAGAGACAGAGACAGGAACGGAGACAGAGACAGAGACAGAGACAGAGACAGCGACAGAGACAGGGACAGAGACAGAGACAGAGACAGAGACAGAGACAGAGACAGAGACAGAGACAGAGACAGAGACAGAGACAAAGAGAGAGACAGAGGCAGAGACAGAGACAGAGGCAGAGACAGAGACAGAGACAGATCCAGAGACAGAGACAGAGACAGAGACAGAGACAGAGACAGAGACAGAGACAGAGACAGAGACAGAGACAGAGACAGAGACAGAGACAGAGACAGAGACAGAGACAAAGAGAGAGACAGAGGCAGAGACAGAGACAGAGACAGAGACAGAGACAGAGACAGAGACAGAGACAGAGACAGAGACAGAGACAGAGACAGAGACAGGAACGGAGACAGAGACAGAGACAGAGACAGAGACAGAGACAGGAACGGGGAAAGAGACAGAGACAGAGACAGCGACAGTGACAGGGACAGAGACAGATACAGAGATAGTGACAGGGACAGAGACGGAGACGGAGACCGAGACAGAGGCAGAGAGAGAGACAGAGGCAGAGACAGAGACAGAGACAGAGACAGAGACAGAGACAGAGACAGATCCAGAGACAGATCCAGAGACAGATACAGAGACAGAGGGAGAGACAGCGGCAGAGACAGAGACAGAGGGGCAGGTGACAAAGACGGTGTCAGAGGAGGAGGAACAAAGACGGAGACAAGGACGGAGACAGAGAATGAGACAGAGACAGTGGCAGAGACAGAGACAATGACAGAGACAGAGACAGAGACAGAGACAGAGACAGAGACAGAGACAGAGACAGAGACAGAGACAGAGACAGAGACAGAGACAGAGACAGAGACAGAGACAGAGACAGAGACAGAGACAGAGACAGAGACAGAGACAGAGACAGAGACAGAGACAGAGACAGAGACAGAGACAGAGACAGAGACAGAGACAGAGACAGAGACAGAGACAGAGACAGAGACAGAGACAGAGACAGAGACAGAGACAGAGACAGAGACAGAGACAAAGAGAGAGACAGAGGCAGAGACAGAGACAGAGGCAGAGACAGAGACAGAGACAGATCCAGAGACAGAGACAGAGACAGAGACAGAGACAGAGACAGAGACAGAGACAGAGACAGAGACAGAGACAGAGACAGAGACAGAGACAGAGACAGAGGGAGATCCAGAGACAGAGACGGAGACAGATACAGAGACAGGCGGAGAGACAGCGGCAGAGACAGAGACAGAGACAGAGGCAGAGACAGAGACACAGACAGAGACAGTGGGTCAGGTGACAGCGACGGTGCCAGAGGGGGTGGAACAAAGACGGAGACAAGGACGGAGACAGAGAATGAGACAGAGACAGTGGCAGAGACAGAGACAATGACAGAGACAGAGACAGAGACAGAGACAGAGACAGAGACAGAGACGGAGACGGAGACACAGGCGGAGGCGGAGACTGAGACAGAGACAGAGACAGTGGCAGAGACAGAGACAGTGGCAGAGACAGAGACAATGACAGAGACAGGGACAGAGACAGAGACAGAGACAGAGACAGAGACAGAGACAGAGACAGAGACAGAGACAGAGACAGAGACAGAGACAGAGACAGAGACAGAGACAGAGACAGAGACAGAGACAGAGACAGAGACAGAGACAGAGACAGAGACAGACACAGAGACAGAGACAGAGACAGAGACAGAGACAGAGACAGAGACAGAGACAGAGACAGAGACAGAGACAGAGACAGAGACAGAGACAGAGACAGAGACAGAGACAGAGACAGAGACAGAGACAGAGACAGAGACAGGAACGGAGACAGAGACAGAGACAGAGACAGCGACAGTGACAGAGACAGAGACAGAGACAGAGATAGAGACAGAGACAGAGACGGAGACGGAGACCGAGACAGAGGCAGAGAGAGAGACAGAGGCAGAGACAGAGACAGAGACAGAGACAGAGCCAGAGACAGAGACAGGAACGGAGACAGAGACAGAGACAGAGACGGAGACACAGGCGGAGGCGGAGACTGAGACAGAGACAGAGACAGTGGCAGAGACAGAGACAATGACAGAGACAGAGACAGAGACAGAGACAGAGACAGAGACAGAGACAGAGACAGAGACAGAGACAGAGACAGAGACAGAGACAGAGACAGAGACAGAGACAGAGACAGAGACAGGAACGGCGACAGAGACAGATCCAGAGACAGATCCAGAGACAGATACAGAGACAGAGGGAGAGACAGCGGCAGAGACAGAGACAGAGGGGCAGGTGACAAAGACGGTGTCAGAGGGGGAGGAACAAAGACGGAGACAAGGACGGAGACAGAGAATGAGACAGAGACAGTGGCAGAGACAGAGACAATGACAGAGACAATGACAGAGACAGAGACAGAGACAGAGACAGAGACAGAGACAGAGACAGAGACAGGGACAGAGGCAGAGACCGAGACAGAGACAGAGACTGAGACAGAGACAGAGACAGAGACAGAGACAGAGACAGAGACAGAGACAGAGACAGAGACAGAGACAGAGACAGAGACAGAGACAGAGACAGAGACAGATACAGAGACAGAGACAGAGACAGAGACAGAGACAGAGACAGAGACAGAGACAGAGATAGAGACAGAGACAGAGACAGAGACAGGAACGGAGACAGAGACAGAGGCAGAGACAGAGACAGAGACAGAGACAGGAACGGAGACAGAGACAGAGACAGAGACAGCGACAGTGACAGAGACAGAGACAGAGACAGAGATAGAGACAGAGACAGAGACGGAGACGGAGACCGAGACAGAGGCAGAGAGAGAGACAGAGGCAGAGACAGAGACAGAGACAGAGACAGAGACAGAGACAGAGTCAGGAACGGAGACAGAGACAGAGACAGAGACAGAGACAGAGACAGAGGCAGGAACGGAGACAGAGACAGAGACAGAGACAGCGACAGTGACAGAGACAGAGACAGAGACAGAGATAGAGACAGAGACAGAGACGGAGACGGAGACCGAGACAGAGACAGAGACAGAGACAGAGACAGAGACAGATACAGAGACAGAGACAGAGACAGAGACAGAGACAGAGACAGAGACAGAGACAGAGACAGAGACAGAGACAGAGACAGAGACAGAGACAGAGACAGAGACAGAGCCAGAGGGAGATCCAGAGACAGAGACGGAGACAGATACAGAGACAGGCGGAGAGACAGCGGCAGAGACAGAGACAGAGACAGAGGCAGAGACAGAGACACAGACAGAGACAGTGGGTCAGGTGACAGCGACGGTGCCAGAGGGGGTGGAACAAAGACGGAGACAAGGACGGAGACAGAGAATGAGACAGAGACAGTGGCAGAGACAGAGACAATGACAGAGACAGAGACAGAGACAGAGACAGAGACAGAGACAGAGACGGAGACGGAGACACAGGCGGAGGCGGAGACTGAGACAGAGACAGAGACAGTGGCAGAGACAGAGACAGTGGCAGAGACAGAGACAATGACAGAGACAGGGACAGAGACAGAGACAGAGACAGAGACAGAGACAGAGACAGAGACAGAGACAGAGACAGAGACAGAGACAGAGACAGAGACAGAGACAGAGACAGAGACAGAGACAGAGACAGAGACAGAGACAGAGACAGAGACAGAGACAGAGACAGAGACAGAGACAGAGACAGAGACAGAGACAGAGACAGAGACAGAGACAGAGACAGAGACAGAGACAGAGACAGAGACAGAGACAGAGACAGAGACAGAGACAGAGACAGAGACAGAGACAGAGACAGAGACAGAGACAGAGACAGAGACAGAGACAGAGACAGAGACAGAGACAGAGGGAGATCCAGAGACAGAGACAGAGACAGAGACAGAGACAGAGACAGAGACAGAGACAGAGACAGGAACGGAGACAGAGACAGAGACAGAGACAGAGACAGAGACAGATCCAGAGACAGATACAGAGACAGAGGGAGAGACAGCGGCAGACACAGAGACAGAGGGGCAGGTGACAAAGACGGTGTCAGAGGAGGAGGAACAAAGACGGAGACAAGGACGGAGACAGAGAATGAGACAGAGACAGTGGCAGAGACAGGGACAGAGGCAGAGACAGAGACAGAGACAGAGACAGGAACGGAGACAGAGACAGAGACAGAGACAGCGACAGTGACAGAGACAGAGACAGAGACAGAGATAGAGACAGAGACAGAGACGGAGACGGAGACCGAGACAGAGGCAGAGAGAGAGACAGAGGCAGAGACAGAGACAGAGACAGAGACAGAGACAGAGACAGAGACAGGAACGGAGACAGAGACAGAGACAGAGACGGAGACACAGGCGGAGGCGGAGACTGAGACAGAGACAGAGACAGTGGCAGAGACAGAGACAATGACAGAGACAGAGACAGAGACAGAGACAGACACAGAGACAGAGACAGAGACAGAGACAGAGACACAGACAGAGACAGAGACAGAGACAGAGACAGAGACAGAGACAGAGACAGAGACAGAGACAGGAACGGCGACAGAGACAGATCCAGAGACAGATCCAGAGACAGATACAGAGACAGAGGGAGAGACAGCGGCAAAGACAGAGACAGAGGGGCAGGTGACAAAGACGGCGACAGAGGGGGAGGAACAAAGACGGAGACAAGGACGGAGACAGAGAATGAGACAGAGACAGTGGCAGAGACAGAGACAATAACAGAGACAATGACAGAGACAGAGACAGAGACAGAGACAGAGACAGAGACAGAGACAGGGACAGAGGCAGAGACCGAGACAGAGACAGAGACTGAGACAGAGACAGAGACAGAGACAGAGACAGAGACAGAGACAGAGACAGAGACAGAGACAGAGACAGAGACAGAGACAGAGACAGAGACAGAGACAGAGACAGAGACAGAGACAGAGACAGAGACAGAGACAGATACAGAGACAGAGACAGAGACAGAGACAGAGACAGAGACAGAGACAGAGATAGAGACAGAGACAGAGACAGAGACAGGAACGGAGACAGAGACAGAGGCAGAGACAGTGACAGAGACAGAGACAGGAACGGAGACAGAGACAGAGACAGAGACAGCGACAGTGACAGAGACAGAGACAGAGACAGAGACAGAGGCAGAGACAGAGACAGAGACAGAGACAGGAACGGGGACAGAGACAGAGACAGAGACAGCGACAGTGACAGGGACAGAGACAGAGACAGAGATAGAGACAGAGACAGAGACGGAGACGGAGACCGAGACAGAGGCAGAGAGAGAGACAGAGGCAGAGACAGAGACAGAGACAGAGACAGAGAGAGATCCAGAGACAGATCCAGAGACAGATACAGAGACAGAGGGAGAGACAGCGGCAGAGACAGAGACAGAGTGGCAGGTGACAAAGACGGTGTCAGAGGAGGAGGAACAAAGACGGAGACAAGGACGGAGACGGAGAATGAGACAGAGACAGTGGCAGAGACAGGGACAGAGGCAGAGACCGAGACAGAGACAGAGACTGAGACAGAGACTGAGACAGAGACAGAGACAGAGACAGAGACAGCGACAGAGACAGAGACAGAGACAGAGACAGAGACAGAGACAGAGACAGAGACAGAGACAGAGACAGAGACAGAGACAGAGACAGAGACAGAGACAGAGACAGAGACAGAGACAGAGACAGAGACAGAGACAGAGACAGAGACAGAGACAGAGACAGAGACAGAGACAGAGACAGAGACAGAGACAGAGACAGAGACAGAGACAGGAACGGGGAAAGAGACAGAGACAGAGACAGCGACAGTGACAGGGACAGAGACAGATACAGAGATAGTGACAGGGACAGAGACGGAGACGGAGACCGAGACAGAGGCAGAGAGAGAGACAGAGGCAGAGACAGAGACAGAGACAGAGACAGAGACAGAGACAGATCCAGAGACAGATCCAGAGACAGATACAGAGACAGAGGGAGAGACAGCGGCAGAGACAGAGACAGAGGGGCAGGTGACAAAGACGGTGTCAGAGGAGGAGGAACAAAGACGGAGACAAGGACGGAGACAGAGAATGAGACAGAGACAGTGGCAGAGACAGAGACAATGACAGAGACAGAGACAGAGACAGAGACAGAGACAGAGACAGAGACAGAGACAGAGACAGAGACAGAGACAGAGACAGAGACAGAGACAGAGACAGAGACAGAGACAGAGACAGAGACAGAGACAGAGACAGAGACAGAGACAGAGACAGAGACAGAGACAGAGACAGAGACAGAGACAGAGACAGAGACAGAGACAGAGACAGAGACAGAGACAGAGACAGAGACAGAGACAGAGACAGAGACAGAGACAGAGACAGAGACAAAGAGAGAGACAGAGGCAGAGACAGAGACAGAGGCAGAGACAGAGACAGAGACAGATCCAGAGACAGAGACAGAGACAGAGACAGAGACAGAGACAGAGACAGAGACAGAGACAGAGACAGAGACAGAGACAGAGACAGAGACAGAGACAGAGACAGAGACAGAGACAGAGACAGAGACAAAGAGAGAGACAGAGGCAGAGACAGAGACAGAGACAGAGACAGAGACAGAGACAGAGACAGAGACAGAGACAGAGGCAGGGACAGAGACAGAGACTGAGACAGCGACAGAGATAGAGATCGAGACAGAGACAAAGACAGAGACGGAGACAGAGACAGATACAGAGACAGAGACAGCGACAGTGACAGAGACGGAAACGGAGACAGAGACAGAGTCAGAGACAGAGCCAGGGGGAGATCCAGAGACAGAGACGGAGACAGATGCAGAGACAGACGGAGAGACAGCGGCAGAGACAGAGACAGAGACAGAGGCAGAGACAGAGACACAGACAGAGACAGTGGGTCAGGTGACAGCGACGGTGTCAGAGGGGGTGGAACAAAGACGGAGACAAGGACGGAGACAGAGAATGAGACAGAGACAGTGGCAGAGACAGAGACAATGACAGAGACAGAGACAGAGACAGAGACAGAGACAGAGACAGAGGGAGATCCAGAGACAGAGACAGAGACAGAGACAGAGACAGAGACAGAGACAGAGACAGAGACAGAGACAGGAACGGAGACAGAGACAGAGACAGAGACAGAGACAGAGACAGAGACAGAGACAGATCCAGAGACAGATACAGAGACAGAGGGAGAGACAGCGGCAGACACAGAGACAGAGGGGCAGGTGACAAAGACGGTGTCAGAGGGGGGGAACAAAGACGGAGACAAGGACGGAGACAGAGAATGAGACGGAGACAGTGGCAGAGACAGAGACAGAGACAGAGACAGAGTCAGAGTCAGAGACAGAGACAGAGACAGAGACAGAGACAGAGACAGAGACAGAGACAGAGACAGAGACAGAGACAGAGACAGAGACAGAGACAGAGACAGAGACAGAGACAGAGACAGAGACAGAGACAGAGACAGAGGCAGAGACAGAGACAGAGACAGAGACAGAGACAGAGACAGAGACAGAGACAGAGACAGAGACAGAGACAGAGACAGAGACAGAGACAGAGACAGAGACAGTGACAGAGACACAGGCGGAGGCGGAGACTGAGACAGAGACAGTGGCAGAGACAGAGACAATGACAGAGTCAGAGACAGAGACAGAGACAGAGGCAGGGACAGAGAAATAGACAGGAACGGAGACAGAGACAGAGACAGAGACAGAGACAGCGACAGAGACAGGGACAGAGGCAGAGGCCGAGACGGAGACAGAGACTGAGACAGAGACAGAGACAGAGACAGAGACAGAGACAGAGACAGAGACAGAGACAGAGACAGAGACAGAGACAGAGACAGAGACAGAGACAGAGACAGAGACAGAGACAGAGACAGAGACAGAGAGAGAGAGAGAGACAGAGGCAGAGACAGAGACAGAGGCAGGGACAGAGACAGAGACTGAGACAGCGACAGAGATAGAGATCGAGACAGAGACAAAGACAGAGACGGAGACAGAGACAGATACAGAGACAGAGACAGCGACAGTGACAGAGACAGAAACGGAGACAGAGACAGAGTCAGAGACAGAGCCAGGGGGAGATCCAGAGACAGAGACGGAGACAGATACAGAGACAGACGGAGAGACAGCGGCAGAGACAGAGACAGAGACAGAGGCAGAGACAGAGACACAGACAGAGACAGTGGGTCAGGTGATAGCGACGGTGTCAGAGGGGGTGGAACAAAGACGGAGACAAGGACGCAGACAGAGAATGAGACAGAGACAGTGGCAGAGACAGAGACAATGACAGAGACAGAGACAGAGACAGAGACAGAGACAGAGACAGAGACAGAGACAGAGACAGAGACAGAGACAGAGACAGAGACAGAGACAGAGACAGAGACAGAGACAGAGACAGAGACAGAGACAGAGACAGAGACAGAGACAGAGACAGAGACAGAGACAGAGACAGAGACAGAGACAGAGACAGAGACAGAGACAGATCCAGAGACAGATACAGAGACAGAGGGAGAGACAGCGGCAGAGACAGAGACAGAGACTGAGACAGAGACTGAGACAGAGACAAAGACAGAGACAGAGACAGAGACAGAGACAGAGACAGAGACAGAGACAGAGACACAGGCGGAGGCGGAGACAGAGACAGAGACAGTGGCAGAGACAGAGACAATGACAGAGACAGAGACAGAGACAGAGACAGAGGCAGGGACAGAGACAGAGACTGAGACAGCGACAGAGATAGAGATCGAGACAGAGACAAAGACAGAGACGGAGACAGAGACAGATACAGAGACAGAGACAGCGACAGTGACAGAGACAGAAACGGAGACAGAGACAGAGTCAGAGACAGAGCCAGGGGGAGATCCAGAGACAGTGACGGGGACAGATACAGAGACAGACGGAGAGACAGCGGCAGAGACAGAGACAGAGACAGAGGCAGAGACAGAGACACAGACAGAGACAGTGGGTCAGGTGACAGCGACGGTGTCAGAGGGGGTGGAACAAAGACGGAGACAAGGACGGAGACAGAGAATGAGACAGAGACAGTGGCAGAGACAGAGACAATGACAGAGACAGAGACAGAGACAGAGACAGAGACAGAGACAGCGACAGAGACAGAGACAGAGACAGAGACAGAGACAGAGACAGAGACAGAGACAGAGACAGAGACAGAGACAGAGACAGAGACAGAGACAGAGACAGAGACAGAGACAGAGACAGAGACAGAGACAGAGACAGAGACAGAGACAGAGACAGAGACAGAGACAGAGACAGAGACAGAGACAGAGACAGAGACAGAGACAGAGACAGAGACAGAGACAGAGACAGAGACAATGACAGAGACAGAGACAGAGACAGAGACAGAGGCAGAGACAGAGACAGAGACAGAGACAGGAACGGGGACAGAGACAGAGACAGAGACAGCGACAGTGACAGGGACAGAGACAGAGACAGAGATAGAGACAGAGACAGAGACGGAGACGGAGACCGAGACAGAGGCAGAGAGAGAGACAGAGGCAGAGACAGAGACAGAGACAGAGACAGAGAGAGATCCAGAGACAGATCCAGAGACAGATAGAGAGACAGAGGGAGAGACAGCGGCAGAGACAGAGACAGAGTGGCAGGTGACAAAGACGGTGTCAGAGGAGGAGGAACAAAGACGGAGACAAGGACGGAGACGGAGAATGAGACAGAGACAGTGGCAGAGACAGGGACAGAGGCAGAGACCGAGACAGAGACAGAGACTGA
>CAMAOD020000028.1:845000-855000 GCA_945859595.2 Megachile willughbiella | reverse complement strand
CGGAGACAAGGACGGAGACAGAGAATGAGACAGAGACAGTGGCAGAGACAGGGACAGAGGCAGAGACCGAGACAGAGACAGAGACAGAGACTGAGACAGAGACTGAGACAGAGACAGAGACAGAGACAGAGACAGCGACAGAGACAGAGACAGAGACACAGGCGGAGGCGGAGACAGAGACAGAGACAGTGGCAGAGACAGAGACAATGACAGAGACAGAGACAGAGACAGAGACAGAGGCAGGGACAGAGACAGAGACTGAGACAGCGACAGAGATAGAGATCGAGACAGAGACAAAGACAGAGACGGAGACAGAGACAGATACAGAGACAGAGACAGCGACAGTGACAGAGACAGAAACGGAGACAGAGACAGAGTCAGAGACAGAGCCAGGGGGAGATCCAGAGACAGAGACGGAGACAGATACAGAGACAGACGGAGAGACAGCGGCAGAGACAGAGACAGAGACAGAGGCAGAGACAGAGACACAGACAGAGACAGTGGGTCAGGTGACAGCGACGGTGTCAGAGGGGGTGGAACAAAGACGGAGACAAGGACGGAGACAGAGAATGAGACAGAGATAGTGGCAGAGACAGAGACAATGACAGAGACAGAGACAGAGACAGAGACAGAGACAGAGACAGAGACAGAGACAGAGACAGAGACAGAGACAGATCCAGAGACAGATACAGAGACAGAGGGAGAGACAGCGGCAGAGACAGAGACAGAGGGGCAGGTGACAAAGGCGGTGTCAGAGGAGGAGGAACAAAGACGGAGACAAGGACGGAGACAGAGAATGAGACAGAGACAGTGGCAGAGACAGGGACAGAGGCAGAGACCGATACAGAGACAGAGACTGAGACAGAGGCTGAGACAGAGACAGAGACAGAGACAGAGACAGAGACAGAGACAGAGACAGAGACAGAGACACAGGCGGAGGCGGAGACAGAGACAGAGACAGTGGCAGAGACAGAGACAATGACAGAGACAGAGACAGAGACAGAGACAGAGGCAGGGACAGAGACAGAGACTGAGACAGCGACAGAGATAGAGATCGAGACAGAGACAAAGACAGAGACGGAGACAGGGACAGATACAGAGACAGAGACAGCGACAGTGACAGAGACAGAAACGGAGACAGAGACAGAGTCAGAGACAGAGCCAGGGGGAGATCCAGAGACAGAGACGGAGACAGATACAGAGACAGACGGAGAGACACCGGCAGAGACAGAGACAGAGACAGAGGCAGAGACAGAGACACAGACAGAGACAGTGGGTCAGGTGACAGCGACGGTGTCAGAGGGGGTGGAACAAAGACGGAGACAAGGACGGAGACAGAGAATGAGACAGAGACAGTGGCAGAGACAGAGACAATGACAGAGACAGAGACAGAGACAGAGACAGAGACAGAGACAGAGACAGAGACAGAGACAGAGACAGAGACAGAGACAGAGACAGAGACAGAGACAGAGACAGAGACAGAGACAGAGACAGAGACAGAGACAGAGACAGAGACAGAGACAGAGACAGAGACAGAGACAGAGACAGAGACAGAGACAGAGACAGAGACAGAGACAGAGACAGAGACAAAGAGATAGACAGAGGCAGAGACAGAGACAGAGACAGAGACAGAGACAGAGACAGATCCAGAGACAGAGACAGAGACAGAGACAGAGACAGAGACAGAGACAGAGACAGAGACAGAGACAGAGACAGAGACAGAGACAGAGACAGAGACAGAGACAGAGACAGGAACGGAGACAGAGACAGAGACAGAGACAGAGACAGAGACAGGAACGGGGACAGAGACAGAGACAGAGACAGCGACAGTGACAGGGACAGAGACAGAGACAGAGATAGAGACAGAGACAGAGACGGAGACGGAGACCGAGACAGAGGCAGAGAGAGAGACAGAGGCAGAGACAGAGACAGAGACAGAGACAGAGACAGATCCAGAGACAGATCCAGAGACAGATACAGAGACAGAGGGAGAGACAGCGGCAGAGACAGAGACAGAGACAGAGACAGAGACAGAGACAGAGACAGAGACAGAGACAGAGACAGAGACAGAGACAGAGACAGAGACAGAGACAGAGACAGAGACAGAGACAGAGACAGAGACAGAGACAGTGACAGAGACAGAGACACAGGCGGAGGCGGAGACTGAGAACAGAGACAGCGACAGAGACAGAGACAGAGACAGAGACAGAGACAGAGGCAGAGACAGAGACAGAGACAGAGACAGAGACAGAGACAGAGACAGAGACAGAGACAGAGACAGAGACAGAGACAGAGACACAGACAGAGACAGAGACAGAGACAGGAACGGAGACAGAGACAGAGACAGAGACAGCGACAGTGACAGAGACAATGACAGAGACAGAGACAGAGACAGAGACAGAGGCAGGGACAGAGACAGAGACTGAGACAGCGACAGAGATAGAGATCGAGACAGAGACAAAGACAGAGACGGAGACAGAGACAGATACAGAGACAGAGACAGCGACAGTGACAGAGACAGAAACGGAGACAGAGACAGAGTCAGAGACAGAGCCAGGGGGAGATCCAGAGACAGAGACGGAGACAGATACAGAGACAGACGGAGAGACAGCGGCAGAGACAGAGACAGAGACAGAGGCAGAGACAGAGACACAGACAGAGACAGTGGGTCAGGTGATAGCGACGGTGTCAGAGGGGGTGGAACAAAGACGGAGACAAGGACGGAGACAGAGAATGAGACAGAGACAGTGGCAGAGACAGAGACAATGACAGAGACAGAGACAGAGACAGAGACAGAGACAGAGACAGAGACAGAGACAGAGACAGAGACAGAGACAGAGACAGAGACAGAGACAGAGACAGAGACAGAGACAGAGACAGAGACAGAGACAGAGACAGAGACAGAGACAGAGACAGAGACAGAGACAGAGACAGAGACAGAGACAGAGACAGAGACAGAGACAGAGACAGAGACAGAGACAGAGACAGAGACAGAGACAGAGACAGAGACAGAGACAGAGACAGAGACAGAGACAGAGACAGAGACAAAGAGAGAGACAGAGGCAGAGACAGAGACAGAGACAGAGACAGAGACAGAGACAGATCCAGAGACAGAGACAGAGACAGAGACAGAGACAGAGACAGAGACAGAGACAGAGACAGAGACAGAGACAGAGACAGAGACAGAGACAGAGACAGGAACGGAGACAGAGACAGAGACAGAGACAGAGACAGAGACAGAGACAGGAACGGGGACAGAGACAGAGACAGAGACAGCGACAGTGACAGGGACAGAGACAGAGACAGAGATAGAGACAGAGACAGAGACGGAGACGGAGACCGAGACAGAGGCAGAGAGAGAGACAGAGGCAGAGACAGAGACAGAGACAGAGACAGAGACAGATCCAGAGACAGATCCAGAGACAGATACAGAGACAGAGGGAGAGACAGCGGCAGAGACAGAGACAGAGACAGAGACAGAGACGGAGACAGAGACAGATACAGAGACAGAGACAGCGACAGTGACAGAGACAGAAACGGAGACAGAGACAGAGTCAGAGACAGAGCCAGGGGGAGATCCAGAGACAGAGACGGAGACAGATACAGAGACAGACGGAGAGACAGCGGCAGAGACAGAGACAGAGACAGAGGCAGAGACAGAGACACAGGCAGAGACAGTGGGTCAGGTGACAGCGACGGTGTCAGAGGGGGTGGAACAAAGACGGAGACAAGGACGGAGACAGAGAATGAGACAGAGACAGTGGCAGAGACAGAGACAATGACAGAGACAGAGACAGAGACAGAGACAGAGACAGAGACAGAGACAGAGACAGAGACAGAGACAGAGACAGAGACAGAGACAGAGACAGAGACAGAGACAGAGACAGAGACAGAGACAGAGACAGAGACAGAGACAGAGACAGAGACAGAGACAGATACAGAGACAATGACAGAGACAGAGACAGAGACAGAGACAGAGACAGAGAGAGAGACAGAGACAGAGACAGAGACAGAGACAGAGACAGAGACAGAGACAGAGACAGAGACAGAGACAGAGACAGAGACAGAGACAGAGACAGAGACAGAGACAGAGACAGAGACAGAGGGAGATCCATAGACAGAGACAGAGACAGAGACAGAGACAGAGACAGAGACAGGAACGGAGACAGAGACAGAGACAGAGACAGAGACAGAGACAGAGACAGATCCAGAGACAGATACAGAGACAGAGGGAGAGACAGCGGCAGACACAGAGACAGAGGGGCAGGTGACAAAGACGGTGTCAGAGGTGGGGAACAAAGACGGAGACAAGGACGGAGACAGAGAATGAGACAGAGACAGTGGCAGAGACAGAGACAATGACAGAGACAGATACAGAGACAGAGACAGAGACAGGGACAGAGGCAGAGACCGAGACAGAGACAGTGACAGGGACAGAGACAGGGACAGAGATAGAGACAGAGACAGAGACGGAGACGGAGACCGTGACAGAGGCAGAGAGAGAGACAGAGACAGAGACAGAGACAGAGACAGAGACACAGGCGGAGGCGAAGACAGAGACAGAGACAGTGGCAGAGACAGAGACAATGACAGAGACAGAGACAGAGACAGAGACAGAGGCAGGGACAGAGACAGAGACTGAGACAGCGACAGAGATAGAGATCGAGACAGAGACAAAGACAGAGACGGAGACAGAGACAGATACAGAGACAGAGACAGCGACAGTGACAGAGACAGAAACGGAGACAGAGACAGAGTCAGAGACAGAGCCAGGGGGAGATCCAGAGACAGAGACGGAGACAGATACAGAGACAGACGGAGAGACAGCGGCAGAGACAGAGACAGAGACAGAGGCAGAGACAGAGACACAGGCAGAGACAGTGGGTCAGGTGACAGCGACGGTGTCAGAGGGGGTGGAACAAAGACGGAGACAAGGACGGAGACAGAGAATGAGACAGAGACAGTGGCAGAGACAGAGACAATGACAGAGACAGAGACAGAGACAGAGACAGAGACAGAGACAGAGACAGAGACAGAGACAGAGACAGAGACAGAGACAGAGACAGAGACAGAGACAGAGACAGAGACAGAGACAGAGACAGAGACAGAGACAGAGACAGAGACAGAGACAGAGACAGAGACAGAGACAGAGACAGATACAGAGACAATGACAGAGACAGAGACAGAGGCAGAGACAGAGACAGAGAGAGAGACAGAGACAGAGACAGAGACAGAGACAGAGACAGAGACAGAGACAGAGACAGAGACAGAGACAGAGACAGAGACAGAGACAGAGACAGAGACAGAGGGAGATCCAGAGACAGAGACAGAGACAGAGACAGAGACAGAGACAGAGACAGGGACAGAGGCAGAGACCGAGACAGAGACAGTGACAGGGACAGAGACAGGGACAGAGATAGAGACAGAGACAGAGACGCAGACGGAGACCGAGACAGAGGCAGAGAGAGAGACAGAGACAGAGACAGAGACAGAGACAGAGACACAGGCGGAGGCGAAGACAGAGACAGAGACAGTGGCAGAGACAGAGACAATGACAGAGACAGAGACAGAGACAGAGACAGAGGCAGGGACAGAGACAGAGACTGAGACAGCGACAGAGATAGAGATCGAGACAGAGACAAAGACAGAGACGGAGACAGAGACAGATACAGAGACAGAGACAGCGACAGTGACAGAGACAGAAACGGAGACAGAGACAGAGTCAGAGACAGAGCCAGGGGGAGATCCAGAGACAGAGACGGAGACAGATACAGAGACAGACGGAGAGACAGCGGCAGAGACAGAGACAGAGACAGAGGCAGAGACAGAGACACAGACAGAGACAGTGGGTCAGGTGACAGCGACGGTGTCAGAGGGGGTGGAACAAAGACGGAGACAAGGACGGAGACAGAGAATGAGACAGAGACAGTGGCAGAGACAGAGACAATGACAGAGACAGAGACAGAGACAGAGACAGAGACAGAGACAGAGACAGAGACAGAGACAGAGACAGAGACAGAGACAGAGACAGAGACAGATCCAGAGACAGATACAGAGACAGAGGGAGAGACAGCGGCAGAGACAGAGACAGAGGGGCAGGTGACAAAGACGGTGTCAGAGGAGGAGGAACAAAGACGGAGACAAGGACGGAGACAGAGAATGAGACAGAGACAGTGGCAGAGACAGGGACAGAGGCAGAGACCGATACAGAGACAGAGACTGAGACAGAGGCTGAGACAGAGACAGAGACAGAGACAGAGACAGAGACAGAGACAGAGACAGAGACACAGGCGGAGGCGGAGACAGAGACAGAGACAGTGGCAGAGACAGAGACAATGACAGAGACAGAGACAGAGACAGAGACAGAGACAGAGACAGAGACAGAGACAGAGACAGAGACAGAGACAGAGACAGAGGCAGGGACAGAGACAGAGACTGAGACAGCGACAGAGATAGAGATCGAGACAGAGACAAAGACAGAGACGGAGACAGGGACAGATACAGAGACAGAGACAGCGACAGTGACAGAGACAGAAACGGAGACAGAGACAGAGTCAGAGACAGAGCCAGGGGGAGATCCAGAGACAGAGACGGAGACAGATACAGAGACAGACGGAGAGACACCGGCAGAGACAGAGACAGAGACAGAGGCAGAGACAGAGACACAGACAGAGACAGTGGGTCAGGTGACAGCGACGGTGTCAGAGGGGGTGGAACAAAGACGGAGACAAGGACGGAGACAGAGAATGAGACAGAGACAGTGGCAGAGACAGAGACAATGACAGAGACAGAGACAGAGACAGAGACAGAGACAGAGACAGAGACAGAGACAGAGACAGAGACAGAGACAGAGACAGAGACAGAGACAGAGACAGAGACAGAGACAGAGACAGAGACAGAGACAGAGACAGAGACAGAGACAGAGACAGAGACAGAGACAGAGACAGAGACAGAGACAGAGACAGAGACAGAGACAGAGACAGAGACAGAGACAGAGACAGAGACAGAGACAGAGACAGAGACAGAGACAGAGACAGAGACAGAGACAGAGACAGAGACAGAGACAGAGACAGAGACAGAGGCAGAGACAGAGACAGAGACAGAGACAGAGACAGAGACAGAGACAGAGACAGAGACAGAGACAGAGACAGAGACAGAGACGGAGACAGAGACGGAGACAGAGACAGAGACGGAGACAGAGGCAGAGACAGAGACAGAGACAGAGTCAGAGACAGAGCCAGAGAGAGATCCAGAGACTGAGACGGAGACAGATACAGAGACAAAGACGGAGACAGCGGCAGAGACAGAGACAGAGACAGAGGCAGAGACAGAGACACAGACAGAGACAGAGGGGCACGTGACAAAGACGGTGTCAGTGGGGGAGGAACAAAGAAGGAGACAAGGACGGAGACAGAGAATGATACAGAGACAGTGGCACAGACAGAGACAATGACAGGGACAGAGACAGAGACAGAGACAGAGACAGAGACTGAGACAGCGACAGGGTCTGGGAGAGGGACAGGGACAGAGACAGAGACAGAGGCAGAGACAGAGACAGAAACGGAGACAGAGACAGAGTCAGAGGCAGAGGGACAGGAGACAAAGACGGAGACACGGAAGGAGAAAAAGACGGAGACAGAGACAGAGACAGAGACAGAGACGGAGACGGAGACAGAGACAGAGACAGAGACCGAGACCGAGACAGAGACAGAGACAGAGACATAGACAGAGACAGAGACAGAGACAGAGACAGAGACAGAGACAGAGACAGAGACAGAGACAGAGACAGAGACAGAGACAGAGACAGAGACAGAGACAGAGACAGAGACAGAGACAGAGACAGAGACAGAGACAGAGACAGAGGCAGAGAGAGAGACAGAGGCAGAGACAGAGACAGAGACAGAGACAGAGACAGAGACAGATCCAGAGACAGATCCAGAGACAGATACAGAGACAGAGACAGAGACAGAGACAGAGACAGAGACAGAGACAGAGACAGAGACAGAGACAGAGACAGAGACAGAGACAGAGACAGAGACAGAGACAGAGACAGAGACAGAGACAGAGACAGAGACAGAGACAGAGACAGAGACAGAGACAGAGACAGAGACAGAGACAGAGACAGAGACAGAGATAGAGACAGAGACAGAGACAGAGACAGAGACAGAGACAGAGACAGAGACAGAGACAGAGACAGAGACAGAGACAGAGACACAGGCGGAGGCGGAGACTGAGACAGAGACAGAGACACAGGCGGAGGCGGAGACAGAGACAGAGACAGAGACAGAGACAGAGACAGAGACAGAGACAGAGACAGAGACAGAGACAGAGACAGAGACAGAGACAGAGACAGAGACAGAGACACAGGCGGTGGCGGAGACTGAGACAGAGACAGAGACAGAGACAGAGACAGAGACAGAGACGGAGACGGAGACAGAGACAGAGACAGAGACAGAGACAGAGACAGAGACAGAGACAGAGACAGAGACAGAGACAGAGACAGAGGCAGAGACAGAGTCAGAGACAGAGACAGAGACAGAGACAGAGACAGAGATAGAGACAGAGACAGAGACGGAGACGGAGACCGAGACAGAGGCAGAGAGAGAGGCAGAGGCAGAGACAGAGACAGAGACAGAGACAGAGACAGAGACAGATCCAGAGACAGATCCAGAGACAGATACAGAGACAGAGGGAGAGACAGCGGCAGAGACAGAGACAGAGGGGCAGGTGACAAAGACGGTGTCAGAGGGGGAGGAACAAAGACGGAGACAAGGACGGAGACAGAGAATGAGACAGAGACAGTGGCAGAGACAGAGACAATGACAGAGACAGAGACAGAGACAGAGACAGAGACAGGGACAGAGGCAGAGACCGAGACAGAGACAGAGACTGAGACAGAGACTGAGACAGGGACAGAGACAGAGACAGAGACAGAGACAGAGACAGAGACACAGGCGGAGGCGGAGACTGAGACAGAGACAGTGGCAGAGACAGAGACAATGACAGAGACAGAGACAGAGACAGAGACAGCGGCAGGGACAGAGACAGAGACTGAGACAGCGACAGAGATAGAGATCGAGACAGAGACAAAGACAGAGACGGAGACAGAGACAGAGACAGAGACAGAGACAGCGACAGTGACAGAGACAGAAACGGAGACAGAGACAGAGTCAGAGACAGAGCCAGAGGGAGATCCAGAGACAGAGACGGAGACAGATACAGAGACAGACGGAGAGACAGCGGCAGAGACAGAGACAGAGACAGAGGCAGAGACAGAGACACAGACAGAGACAGTGGGTCAGGTGACAGCGACGGTGTCAGAGGGGGTGGAACAAAGACGGAGACAAGGACGGAGACAGAGAATGAGACAGAGACAGTGGCAGAGACAGAGACAATGACAGAGACAGAGACAGAGACAGAGACAGAGACAGAGACAGAGACGGAGACGGAGACACAGGCAGAGGCGGAGACTGAGACAGAGACAGAGACAGAGACAGAGATAGAGACAGAGACAGAGACGGAGACGGAGACCGAGACAGAGGCAGAGAGAGAGACAGAGGCAGAGACAGAGACAGAGACAGAGACAGAGACAGAGACAGAGACAGAGACAGAGACAGAGACAGAGACAGAGACAGAGACAGAGACAGAGACAGAGACAGAGACAGAGACAGAGACAGAGACAGAGACAGAGACAGAGACAGAGACAGAGACAGAGACAGAGACAGAGACAGAGACAGAGACAGAGACAGAGACAGAGACAGAGACAGAGACAGAGACAGAGACAGAGACAGAGACAGAGACAGAGACAGAGACAGAGACGGAGACAGAGACGGAGACAGAGACAGAGACAGAGACAGAGACAGAGACAGAGACAGAGACAGAGACACAGGCGGAGGCGGAGACTGAGACAGAGACAGAGACACAGGCGGAGGCGGAGACTGAGACAGAGACAGTGGCAGAGACAGAGACAATGACAGAGACAGAGACAGAGACAGGGACA
>CAMAOD020000028.1:780000-840000 GCA_945859595.2 Megachile willughbiella | reverse complement strand
ACACAGGCGGAGGCGGAGACTGAGACAGAGACAGTGGCAGAGACAGAGACAATGACAGAGACAGAGACAGAGACAGGGACAGAGGCAGGGACAGAGACAGAGACTGAGACAGCGACAGAGACAGAGACAGAGACAGAGACGGAGACAGAGACAGAGACAGAGACAGAGACAGAGGCAGAGACGGAGACAGAGACAGAGACAGAGACAGAGACAGAGATAGAGACAGAGACAGAGACGGAGACGGAGACCGAGACAGAGGCAGAGAGAGAGACAGAGGCAGAGACAGAGACAGAGACAGAGACAGAGACAGAGACAGAGACAGATCCAGAGACAGATCCAGAGACAGACACAGAGACAGAGGGAGAGACAGCGGCAGAGACAGAGACAGAGGGGCAGGTGACAAAGACGGTGTCAGAGGGGGAGGAACAAAGACGGAGACAAGGACGGAGACAGAGAATGAGACAGAGACAGTGGCAGAGAGAGAGACAATGACAGAGACAGAGACAGAGACAGAGACAGAGACAGGGACAGAGGCAGAGACCGAGACAGAGACAGAGACTGAGACAGAGATTGAGACAGAGACAGAGACAGAGAGAGAGACAGAGACAGAGACAGAGACAGAGACAGAGACAGAGACAGAGACAGAGACAGAGACAGAGACAGAGACAGAGACAGAGACAGAGACAGAGACAGAGACAGAGAGAGAGACAGAGGCAGAGACAGAGACAGAGACAGAGACAGAGACAGAGACAGAGACAGAGACAGAGACAGAGACAGAGACAGAGACAGAGACAGAGACAGAGACAGAGACAGAGACAGAGACGGAGACCGAGACAGAGGCAGAGAGAGAGATAGAGATCGAGACAGAGACAAAAACAGAGACAGAGACAGAGACAGAGACAGAGACAGAGACAGAAACAGAGACAGAGACAGAGACAGAGACAGAGACAGAGACAGAGACAGAGACAGAGACAGAGACAGAGACAGAGACAGAGACAGAGACAGAGACAGAGACAGAGACAGAGACAGAGACAGAGACAGAGACAGAGACAGAGACAGGGACAGAGACAGGGACAGAGACAGAGACAGAGACAGAGACAGAGACAGAGACAGAGACAGAGACAGAGACAGAGACAGAGACAGAGACAGAGACACAGACAGAGACAGAGACAGAGACAGGAACGGAGACAGAGACAGAGACAGAGACAGCGACAGTGACAGAGACAGAGACAGAGACAGAGATAGAGACAGAGACAGAGACGGAGAGGGAGACCGAGACAGAGGCAGAGAGAGAGACAGAGGCAGGGACAGAGACAGAGACAGAGACAGAGACAGATACAGAGACAGAGGGAGAGACAGCGGCAGACAAAGAGACAGAGGGGCAGGTGACAAAGACGGTGTCAGAGGGGGAGGAACAAAGACGGAGACAAGGACGGAGACAGAGAATGAGACAGAGACAGTGGCAGAGACAGAGACAATGACAGAGACATAGACAGAGACAGAGACAGAGACAGGGACAGAGGCAGAGACCGAGACAGAGACAGAGACTGGGACAGAGACTGAGACAGAGACAGAGACAGAGACAGAGACAGAGACAGATACAGAGACAGAAACAGAGACAGAGACAGTGACAGAGACAGAGACAGAGACACAGGCGGAGGCGGAGACTGAGACAGAGACAGTGGCAGAGACAGAGACAATGACAGAGGCAGAGACAGAGACAGAGACAGAGACAGAGATAGAGACAGAGACAGAGACGGAGACGGAGACCGAGACAGAGGCAGAGAGAGAGACAGAGGCAGAGACAGAGACAGAGACAGAGACAGAGACAGAGACAGGGACAGATCCAGAGACAGATCCAGAGACAGATACAGAGTCAGAGGGAGAGACAGCGGCAGAGACAGAGACAGAGGGGCAGGTGACAAAGGCGGTGTCAGAGGGGGAGGAACAAAGACGGAGACAAGGACGGAGACAGAGAATGAGACAGAGACAGTGGCAGAGACAGAGACAATGACAGAGACAGAGACAGAGACAGAGACAGAGACAGAGACAGAGACAGAGACAGGGACAGAGGCAGAGACCGAGACAGAGACAGAGACTGAGACAGAGACTGAGACAGAGACAGAGACAGAGACAGAGACAGAGACAGAGACAGAGACAGAGACAGAGACAGAGACAGAGACAGAGACAGATCCAGAGACAGATCCAGAGACAGATACAGAGTCAGAGGCAGAGACAGAGACAGAGACAGAGACAGAGACAGAGACAGAGACAGAGACAGAGACAGATCCAGAGACAGATCCAGAGACAGATACAGAGACAGAGGGAGAGACAGCGGCAGAGACAGAGACAGAGGGGCAGGTGACAAAGACGGTGTCAGAGGGGGAGGAACAAAGACGGAGACAAGGACGGAGACAGAGAATGAGACAGAGACAGTGGCAGAGACAGAGACAATGACAGAGACAGAGACAGAGACAGAGACAGGGACAGAGGCAGAGACCGAGACAGAGACAGAGACTGAGACAGAGACTGAGACAGAGACAGAGACAGAGACAGAGACAGAGACAGAGACAGAGACACAGGCGGAGGCGGAGACTGAGACAGAGACAGTGGCAGAGACAGAGACAATGACAGAGACAGAGACAGAGACAGAGACAGAGGCAGGGACAGAGACAGAGACTGAGACAGCGACAGAGATAGAGATCGAGACAGAGACAAAGACAGAGACGGAGACAGAGATAGAGACAGAGACAGAGACGGAGAGGGAGACCGAGACAGAGGCAGAGAGAGAGACAGAGGCAGAGACAGAGACAGAGACAGAGACAGAGACAGAGACAGATCCAGAGACAGATACAGAGACAGAGGGAGAGACAGCGGCAGACACAGAGACAGAGGGGCAGGTGACAAAGACGGTGTCAGAGGGGGAGGAACAAAGACGGAGACAAGGACGGAGACAGAGAATGAGACAGAGACAGTAGCAGAGACAGAGACAATGACACAGACATAGACAGAGACAGAGACAGAGACAGGGACAGAGGCAGAGACCGAGACAGAGACAGAGACTGAGACAGAGACTGAGACAGAGACAGAGACAGAGACAGAGACAGAGACAGAGACCGAGACCGAGACAGAGACAGAGACAGATCCAGAGACAGATCCAGAGACAGATACAGAGTCAGAGGCAGAGACAGAGACAGAGACAGAGACAGAGACAGAGACAGAGACAGAGACAGAGACAGATCCAGAGACAGATCCAGAGACAGATACAGAGACAGAGGGAGAGACAGCGGCAGAGACAGAGACAGAGGGGCAGGTGACAAAGACGGTGTCAGAGGGGGAGGAACAAAGACGGAGACAAGGACGGAGACAGAGAATGAGACAGAGACAGTGGCAGAGACAGAGACAATGACAGAGACAGAGACAGAGACAGAGACAGAGACAGGAACGGAGACAGAGACAGAGACAGAGACAGCGACAGTGACAGAGACAGAGACAGAGACAGAGATAGAGACAGAGACAGAGACGGAGACGGAGACCGAGACAGAGGCAGAGAGAGAGACAGAGGCAGAGACAGAGTCAGAGACAGAGACAGAGACAGAGACAGAGACAGAGACAGAGACAGAGACAGAGACAGAGACCGAGACAGAGACAGAGACAGAGACAGAGACAGAGACAGAGACAGAGACAGAGACAGCGACAGTGACAGAGACAGAAACGGAGACAGAGACAGAGTCAGAGACAGAGCCAGAGGGAGATCCAGAGACAGAGACGGAGACAGATACAGAGACAGGCGGAGAGACAGCGGCAGAGACAGAGACAGAGACAGAGGCAGAGACAGTGACACAGACAGAGACAGTGGGTCAGGTGACAGCGACGGTGTCAGAGGGGGTGGAACAAAGACGGAGACAAGGACGGAGACAGAGAATGAGACAGAGACAGTGGCAGAGACAGAGACAATGACAGAGACAGAGACAGAGACAGAGACAGAGACAGAGGCAGAGACAGAGACATAGACAGAGACAGAGACAGAGACAGGGACAGAGACAGGGACAGAGACAGAGACAGAGACAGAGACAGAGATAGAGACAGAGACAGAGACGGAGACGGAGACCGAGACAGAGGCAGAGAGAGAGACAGAGGCAGAGACAGAGACAGAGACAGAGACAGAGACAGAGACAGATCCAGAGACAGATCCAGAGACAGATACAGAGACAGAGGGAGAGACAGCGGCAGAGACAGAGACAGAGGGGCAGGTGACAAAGACGGTGTCAGAGGGGGAGGAACAAAGACGGAGACAAGGACGGAGACAGAGAATGAGACAGAGACAGCGGCAGAGACAGAGACAATGACAGAGACAGAGACAGAGACAGAGACAGAGACTGAGACAGAGACTGAGACAGAGACAGAGACAGAGACAGAGACACAGGCGGAGGCGGAGACTGAGACAGAGACAGTGGCAGAGACAGAGACAATGACAGAGACAGAGACAGAGACAGAGACAGAGACAGAGACAGAGACAGAGACAGAGACAGAGACAGAGACAGAGACAGAGACAGAGACGGAGACGGAGATACAGGCGGAGGCGGAGACTGAGACAGAGACAGAGACAGTGGCAGAGACAGAGACAATGGCAGAGACAGAGACAGAGACAGAGACAGAGACAGAGACAGAGACAGAGACAGAGACAGAGACAGAGACAGAGACAGAGACAGAGACAGAGACAGAGACAGAGACAGGAACGGCGACAGAGACAGATCCAGAGACAGATCCAGAGACAGATCCAGAGACAGATACAGAGACAGAGGGAGAGACAGCGGCAGAGACAGAGACAGAGGGGCAGGTGACAAAGACGGTGTCAGAGGGGGAGGAACAAAGACGGAGACAAGGACGGAGACAGAGAATGAGACAGAGACAGTGGCAGAGACAGAGACAATGACAGAGACAATGACAGAGACAGAGACAGAGACAGAGACAGAGACAGGGACAGAGGCAGAGACCGAGACAGAGACAGAGACTGAGACAGAGACAGAGACAGAGACAGAGACAGAGACAGAGACAGAGACAGAGACAGAGACAGAGACAGAGACAGAGACAGAGACAGAGACAGAGACAGATACAGAGACAGAGACAGAGACAGGAACGGAGACAGAGACAGAGACAGAGACAGCGACAGTGACAGAGACAGAGACAGAGACAGAGACAGAGATAGAGACAGAGACAGAGACGGAGACGGAGACCGAGACAGAGGCAGAGAGAGAGACAGAGGCAGAGACAGAGACAGAGACAGAGACAGAGACAGATCCAGAGACAGATCCAGAGACAGATACAGAGACAGAGGGCGAGACAGCGGCAGAGACAGAGACAGAGGGGCAGGTGACAAAGACGGTGTCAGAGGGGAGGAACAAAGACGGAGACAAGGACGGAGACAGAGAATGAGACAGAGACAGCGGCAGAGACAGAGACAATGACAGAGACAGAGACAGAGACAGAGACAGAGACAGAGACAGAGACAGGGACAGAGGCAGAGACCGAGACAGAGACAGAGACTGAGACAGAGACTGAGACAGAGACAGAGACAGAGACAGAGACAGAGACAGAGACACAGGCGGAGGCGGAGACTGAGACAGAGACAGTGGCAGAGACAGAGACAATGACAGAGACAGAGACAGAGACAGAGACAGAGACAGAGACAGAGACAGAGACAGAGACAGAGACAGAGACGGAGACGGAGACACAGGCGGAGGCGGAGACTGAGACAGAGACAGAGACAGTGGCAGAGACAGAGACAATGACAGAGACAGAGACAGAGACAGAGACAGAGACAGAGACAGAGACAGAGACAGAGACAGAGACAGAGACAGAGACAGAGACAGAGACAGAGACAGAGACAGAGACAGAGACAGAGACAGAGACAGAGACAGAGACAGAGACAGAGACAGAGACAGGAACGGCGACAGAGACAGATCCAGAGACAGATCCAGAGACAGATACAGAGACAGAGGGAGAGACAGCGGCAGAGACAGAGACAGAGGGGCAGGTGACAAAGACGGTGTCAGAGGGGGAGGAACAAAGACGGAGACAAGGACGGAGACAGAGAATGAGACAGAGACAGTGGCAGAGACAGAGACAATGACAGAGACAATGACAGAGACAGAGACAGAGACAGAGACAGAGACAGAGACAGAGACAGGGACAGAGGCAGAGACCGAGACAGAGACAGAGACTGAGACAGAGACAGAGACAGAGACAGAGACAGAGACAGAGACAGAGACAGAGACAGAGACAGAGACAGAGACAGAGACAGAGACAGAGACAGAGACAGAGACAGATACAGAGACAGAGACAGAGTCAGAGACAGAGACAGAGACAGAGACAGAGACAGAGATAGAGACAGAGACAGAGACAGAGACAGGAACGGAGACAGAGACAGAGGCAGAGACAGAGACAGAGACAGAGACAGGAACGGAGACAGAGACAGAGACAGAGACAGCGACAGTGACAGAGACAGAGACAGAGGCAGAGATAGAGACAGAGACAGAGACGGAGACGGAGACCGAGACAGAGGCAGAGAGAGAGACAGAGGCAGAGACAGAGACAGAGACAGAGACAGAGACAGAGACAGAGTCAGGAACGGAGACAGAGACAGAGACAGAGACAGAGACAGAGACAGAGGCAGGAACGGAGACAGAGACAGAGACAGAGACAGCGACAGTGACAGAGACAGAGACAGAGACAGAGATAGAGACAGAGACAGAGACGGAGACGGAGACCGAGACAGAGACAGAGACAGAGACAGAGACAGAGACAGATACAGAGACAGAGACAGAGACAGAGACAGAGACAGAGACAGAGACAGAGACAGAGACAGAGACAGAGACAGAGACAGAGACAGAGACAGAGACAGAGCCAGAGGGAGATCCAGAGACAGAGACGGAGACAGATACAGAGACAGGCGGAGAGACAGCGGCAGAGACAGAGACAGAGACAGAGGCAGAGACAGAGACACAGACAGAGACAGTGGGTCAGGTGACAGCGACGGTGTCAGAGGGGGTGGAACAAAGACGGAGACAAGGACGGAGACAGAGACAGTGACAGAGACAGAAACGGAGACAGAGACAGAGTCAGAGACAGAGACAGAGACAGAGACAGAGACAGAGACAGAGACAGAGACAGAGACAGAAACAGAGACAGAGACAGAGACAGAGACAGAGACAGCGACAGTGACAGAGACAGAAACGGAGACAGAGACAGAGTCAGAGACAGAGCCAGAGGGAGATCCAGAGACAGAGACGGAGACAGATACAGAGACAGGCGGAGAGACAGCGGCAGAGACAGAGACAGAGACAGAGGCAGAGACAGAGACACAGACAGAGACAGTGGGTCAGGTGACAGCGACGGTGTCAGAGGGGGTGGAACAAAGACGGAGACAAGGACGGAGACAGAGAATGAGACAGAGACAGTGGCAGAGACAGAGACAATGACAGAGACAGAGACAGAGACAGAGACAGAGACAGAGACAGAGACAGAGGCAGAGACTGAGACATAGACAGAGACAGAGACAGAGACAGAGACAGAGACAGAGACAGAGACAGAGACAGGGACAGAGACAGAGACAGAGACAGAGACAGAGATAGAGACAGAGACAGAGACGGAGACGGAGACCGAGACAGAGGCAGAGAGAGAGACAGAGGCAGAGACAGAGGCAGAGACAGAGACAGAGACAGAGACAGATCCAGAGACAGATCCAGAGACAGATACAGAGACAGAGGGAGAGACAGCGGCAGAGACAGAGACAGAGGGGCAGGTGACAAAGACGGTGTCAGAGGGGGAGGAACAAAGACGGAGACAAGGACGGAGACAGAGAATGAGACAGAGACAGCGGCAGAGACAGAGACAATGACAGAGACAGAGACAGAGACAGAGACAGAGACAGAGACAGGGACAGAGGCAGAGACCGAGACAGAGACAGAGACTGAGACAGAGACTGAGACAGAGACAGAGACAGAGACAGAGACAGAGACAGAGACAGAGACACAGGCGGAGGCGGAGACTGAGACAGAGACAGTGGCAGAGACAGAGACAATGACAGAGACAGAGACAGAGACAGAGACAGAGACAGAGACAGAGACAGAGACAGAGACAGAGACGGAGACGGAGACACAGGCGGAGGCGGAGACTGAGACAGAGACAGAGACAGTGGCAGAGACAGAGACAGAGACAGAGACAGAGACAGAGACAGAGACAGAGACAGAGACAGAGACAGAGACAGAGACAGAGACAGGAACGGCGACAGAGACAGATCCAGAGACAGATCCAGAGACAGATACAGAGACAGAGGGAGAGACAGCGGCAGAGACAGAGACAGAGGGGCAGGTGACAAAGACGGTGTCAGAGGGGGAGGAACAAAGACGGAGACAAGGACGGAGACAGAGAATGAGACAGAGACAGCGGCAGAGACAGAGACAAAGACAGAGACAGAGACAGAGACAGAGACAGAGACAGAGACAGGGACAGAGGCAGAGACCGAGACAGAGACAGAGACTGAGACAGAGACTGAGACAGAGACAGAGACAGAGACAGAGACAGAGACAGAGACAGAGACAGAGACAGAGACACAGGCGGAGGCGGAGACTGAGACAGAGACAGTGGCAGAGACAGAGACAATGGCAGAGACAGAGACAGAGACAGAGACAGAGACAGAGACAGAGACAGAGACAGAGACAGAGACAGAGACAGAGACAGAGACGGAGACGGAGACACAGGCGGAGGCGGAGACTGAGACAGAGACAGAGACAGTGGCAGAGACAGAGACAGAGACAGAGACAGAGACAGAGACAGAGACAGAGACAGAGACAGAGACAGAGACAGAGACAGAGACAGAGACAGAGACAGGAACGGCGACAGAGACAGATCCAGAGACAGATCCAGGGACAGATACAGAGACAGAGGGAGAGACAGCGGCAGAGACAGAGACAGAGGGGCAGGTGACAAAGACGGTGTCAGAGGGGGAGGAACAAAGACGGAGACAAGGACGGAGACAGAGAATGAGACAGAGACAGTGGCAGAGACAGAGACAATGACAGAGACAATGACAGAGACAGAGACAGAGACAGAGACAGAGACAGACACAGAGACAGGGACAGAGGCAGAGACCGAGACAGAGACAGAGACTGAGACAGAGACAGAGACAGAGACAGAGACAGAGACAGAGACAGAGACAGAGACAGAGACAGAGACAGAGACAGAGACAGAGACAGAGACAGAGACAGATACAGAGACAGAGACAGAGACAGAGACAGAGGCAGAGACAGAGACAGAGATAGAGACGGAGACAGAGACAGAGACAGAGACAGGAACGGAGACAGAGACAGAGGCAGAGACAGAGACAGAGACAGAGACAGGAACGGAGACAGAGACAGAGACAGAGACAGCGACAGTGACAGAGACAGAGACAGAGACAGAGATAGAGACAGAGACAGAGACGGAGACGGAGACCGAGACAGAGGCAGAGAGAGAGACAGAGGCAGAGACAGAGACAGAGACAGAGGCAGAGACAGAGACAGAGACAGGAACGGAGACAGAGACAGAGACAGAGACAAAGACAGAGACAGAGGCAGGAACGGAGACAGAGACAGAGACAGAGACAGCGACAGTGACAGAGACAGAGACAGAGACAGAGATAGAGACAGAGACAGAGACGGAGACGGAGACCGAGACAGAGGCAGAGACAGAGACAGAGACAGAGACAGATCCAGAGACAGATCCAGAGACAGATACAGAGACAGAGGGCGAGACAGCGGCAGAGACAGAGACAGAGGGGCAGGTGACAAAGACGGTGTCAGAGGGGGAGGAACAAAGACGGAGACAAGGACGGAGACAGAGAATGAGACAGAGACAGTGGCAGAGACAGAGACAATGACAGAGACAGAGACAGAGACAGAGACAGAGACAGAGACAGAGACGGAGACGGAGACACAGGCGGAGGCGGAGACTGAGACAGAGACAGAGACAGTGGCAGAGACACAGACAATGACAGAGACAGGGACAGAGACAGAGACAGAGACAGGAACGGAGACAGAGACAGAGGCAGAGACAGAGACAGAGACAGAGACAGGAACGGAGACAGAGACAGAGACAGAGACAGCGACAGTGACAGAGACAGAGACAGAGACAGAGATAGAGACAGAGACAGAGACGGAGACGGAGACCGAGACAGAGGCAGAGAGAGAGACAGAGGCAGAGACAGAGTCAGAGACAGAGACAGAGACAGAGACAGAGACAGAGACAGAGACAGAGACAGAGACAGAGACCGAGACAGAGACAGAGACAGAGACAGAGACAGAGACAGAGACAGAGACAGAGACAGAGACAGCGACAGTGACAGAGACAGAAACGGAGACAGAGACAGAGTCAGAGACAGAGCCAGAGGGAGATCCAGAGACAGAGACGGAGACAGATACAGAGACAGGCGGAGAGACAGCGGCAGAGACAGAGACAGAGACAGAGGCAGAGACAGTGACACAGACAGAGACAGTGGGTCAGGTGACAGCGACGGTGTCAGAGGGGGTGGAACAAAGACGGAGACAAGGACGGAGACAGAGAATGAGACAGAGACAGTGGCAGAGACAGAGACAATGACAGAGACAGAGACAGAGACAGAGACAGAGACAGAGGCAGAGACAGAGACATAGACAGAGACAGAGACAGAGACAGAGACAGAGACAGGGACAGAGACAGAGACAGAGACAGAGACAGAGATAGAGACAGAGACAGAGACGGAGACGGAGACCGAGACAGAGGCAGAGAGAGAGACAGAGGCAGAGACAGAGACAGAGACAGAGACAGAGACAGAGACAGATCCAGAGACAGATCCAGAGACAGATACAGAGACAGAGGGAGAGACAGCGGCAGAGACAGAGACAGAGAGGCAGGTGACAAAGACGGTGTCAGAGGGGGAGGAACAAAGACGGAGACAAGGACGGAGACAGAGAATGAGACAGAGACAGCGGCAGAGACAGAGACAATGACAGAGACAGAGACAGAGACAGAGACAGAGACAGAGACTGAGACAGAGACTGAGACAGAGACAGAGACAGAGACAGAGACACAGGCGGAGGCGGAGACTGAGACAGAGACAGTGGCAGAGACAGAGACAATGACAGAGACAGAGACAGAGACAGAGACAGAGACAGAGACAGAGACAGAGACAGAGACAGAGACAGAGACAGAGACAGAGACAGAGACAGAGACAGAGACGGAGACGGAGACACAGGCGGAGGCGGAGACTGAGACAGAGACAGAGACAGTGGCAGAGACAGAGACAATGACAGAGACAGAGACAGAGACAGAGACAGAGACAGAGACAGAGACAGAGACAGAGACAGATCCAGAGACAGATCCAGAGACAGATACAGAGACAGAGGGAGAGACAGCGGCAGAGACAGAGACAGAGGGGCAGGTGACAAAGACGGTGTCAGAGGGGGAGGAACAAAGACGGAGACAAGGACGGAGACAGAGAATGAGACAGAGACAGCGGCAGAGACAGAGACAATGACAGAGACAGAGACAGAGACAGAGACAGAGACAGAGACAGGGACAGAGGCAGAGACCGAGACAGAGACAGAGACTGAGACAGAGACTGAGACAGAGACAGAGACAGAGACAGAGACAGAGACAGAGACACAGGCGGAGGCGGAGACTGAGACAGAGACAGTGGCAGAGACAGAGACAATGACAGAGACAGAGACAGAGACAGAGACAGAGACAGAGACAGAGACAGAGACAGAGACAGAGACAGAGACAGAGACGGAGACGGAGACACAGGCGGAGGCGGAGACTGAGACAGAGACAGAGACAGTGGCAGAGACAGAGACAATGACAGAGACAGAGACAGAGACAGAGACAGAGACAGAGACAGAGACAGAGACAGAGACAGAGACAGAGACAGAGACTGAGACAGATCCAGAGACAGATCCAGAGACAGATACAGAGACAGAGGGAGAGACAGCGGCAGAGACAGAGACAGAGGGGCAGGTGACAAAGACGGTGTCAGAGGGGGAGGAACAAAGACGGAGACAAGGACGGAGACAGAGAATGAGACAGAGACAGTGGCAGAGACAGAGACAATGACAGAGACAATGACAGAGACAGAGACAGAGACAGAGACAGAGACAGAGACAGAGACAGGGACAGAGGCAGAGACCGAGACAGAGACAGAGACTGAGACAGAGACAGAGACAGAGACAGAGACAGAGACAGAGACAGAGACAGAGACAGAGACAGAGACAGAGACAGAGACAGAGACAGATACAGAGACAGAGACAGAGACAGAGACAGAGACAGAGACAGAGACAGAGACAGAGATAGAGACAGAGACAGAGACAGAGACAGGAACGGAGACAGAGACAGAGGCAGAGACAGAGACAGAGACAGAGACAGGAACGGAGACAGAGACAGAGACAGAGACAGCGACAGTGACAGAGACAGAGACAGAGACAGAGATAGAGACAGAGACAGAGACGGAGACGGAGACCGAGACAGAGGCAGAGAGAGAGACAGAGGCAGAGACAGAGACAGAGACAGAGACAGAGACAGAGACAGAGACAGAGTCAGGAACGGAGACAGAGACAGAGACAGAGACAGAGACAGAGACAGAGGCAGGAACGGAGACAGAGACAGAGACAGAGACAGCGACAGTGACAGAGACAGAGACAGAGACAGAGATAGAGACAGAGACAGAGACGGAGACGGAGACCGAGACAGAGACAGAGACAGAGACAGAGACAGAGACAGAGACAGATACAGAGACAGAGACAGAGACAGAGACAGAGACAGAGACAGAGACAGAGACAGAGACAGAGACAGAGACAGAGACAGAGACAGAGCCAGAGGGAGATCCAGAGACAGAGACGGAGACAGATACAGAGACAGGCGGAGAGACAGCGGCAGAGACAGAGACAGAGACAGAGGCAGAGACAGAGACACAGACAGAGACAGTGGGTCAGGTGACAGCGACGGTGTCAGAGGGGGTGGAACAAAGACGGAGACAAGGACGGAGACAGAGACAGTGACAGAGACAGAAACGGAGACAGAGACAGAGTCAGAGACAGAGACAGAGACAGAGACAGAGACAGAGACAGAGACAGAGACAGAGACAGAAACAGAGACAGAGACAGAGACAGAGACAGAGACAGCGACAGTGACAGAGACAGAAACGGAGACAGAGACAGAGTCAGAGACAGAGCCAGAGGGAGATCCAGAGACAGAGACGGAGACAGATACAGAGACAGGCGGAGAGACAGCGGCAGAGACAGAGACAGAGACAGAGGCAGAGACAGAGACACAGACAGAGACAGTGGGTCAGGTGACAGCGACGGTGTCAGAGGGGGTGGAACAAAGACGGAGACAAGGACGGAGACAGAGAATGAGACAGAGACAGTGGCAGAGACAGAGACAATGACAGAGACAGAGACAGAGACAGAGACAGAGACAGAGACAGAGACAGAGACAGAGGCAGAGACAGAGACATAGACAGAGACAGAGACAGAGACACAGGCGGAGGCGGAGACTGAGACAGAGACAGAGACAGTGGCAGAGACAGAGACAGAGACAGAGACAGAGACAGAGACAGAGACAGAGACAGAGACAGAGACAGAGACAGAGACAGAGACAGAGACAGAGACAGGAACGGCGACAGAGACAGATCCAGAGACAGATCCAGAGACAGATACAGAGACAGAGGGAGAGACAGCGGCAGAGACAGAGACAGAGGGGCAGGTGACAAAGACGGTGTCAGAGGGGGAGGAACAAAGACGGAGACAAGGACGGAGACAGAGAATGAGACAGAGACAGCGGCAGAGACAGAGACAATGACAGAGACAGAGACAGAGACAGAGACAGAGACAGAGACAGGGACAGAGGCAGAGACCGAGACAGAGACAGAGACTGAGACAGAGACTGAGACAGAGACAGAGACAGAGACAGAGACAGAGACAGAGACACAGGCGGAGGCGGAGACTGAGACAGAGACAGTGGCAGAGACAGAGACAATGGCAGAGACAGAGACAGAGACAGAGACAGAGACAGAGACAGAGACAGAGACAGAGACAGAGACAGAGACAGAGACAGAGACAGAGACGGAGACGGAGACACAGGCGGAGGCGGAGACTGAGACAGAGACAGAGACAGTGGCAGAGACAGAGACAGAGACAGAGACAGAGACAGAGACAGAGACAGAGACAGAGACAGAGACAGAGACAGAGACAGAGACAGGAACGGCGACAGAGACAGATCCAGAGACAGATCCAGAGACAGATACAGAGACAGAGGGAGAGACAGCGGCAGAGACAGAGACAGAGGGGCAGGTGACAAAGACGGTGTCAGAGGGGGAGGAACAAAGACGGAGACAAGGACGGAGACAGAGAATGAGACAGAGACAGTGGCAGAGACAGAGACAATGACAGAGACAATGACAGAGACAGAGACAGAGACAGAGACAGACACAGAGACAGGGACAGAGGCAGAGACCGAGACAGAGACAGAGACTGAGACAGAGACAGAGACAGAGACAGAGACAGAGACAGAGACAGAGACAGAGACGGAGACGGAGACACAGGCGGAGGCGGAGACTGAGACAGAGACAGAGACAGTGGCAGAGACAGAGACAGTGGCAGAGACAGAGACAATGACAGAGACAGGGACAGAGACAGAGACAGAGACAGAGACAGAGACAGAGACAGAGACAGAGACAGAGACAGAGACAGAGACAGAGACAGAGACAGAGACAGAGACAGAGACGGAGACCGAGACAGAGGCAGAGAGAGAGACAGAGGCAGAGACAGAGACAGAGACAGAGACAGAGACAGAGACAGAGACAGAGTCAGGAACGGAGACAGAGACAGAGACAGAGACAGAGACAGAGACAGAGGCAGGAACGGAGACAGAGACAGAGACAGAGACAGCGACAGTGACAGAGACAGAGACAGAGACAGAGATAGAGACAGAGACAGAGACGGAGACGGAGACCGAGACAGAGACAGAGACAGAGACAGAGACAGAGACAGAGACAGATACAGAGACAGAGACAGAGACAGAGACAGAGACAGAGACAGAGACAGAGACAGAGACAGAGACAGAGACAGAGACAGAGACAGAGACAGAGACAGAGCCAGAGGGAGATCCAGAGACAGAGACGGAGACAGATACAGAGACAGACGGAGAGACAGCGGCAGAGACAGAGACAGAGACAGAGGCAGAGACAGAGACACAGACAGAGACAGTGGGTCAGGTGACAGCGACGGTGTCAGAGGGGGTGGAACAAAGACGGAGACAAGGACGGAGACAGAGACAGTGACAGAGACAGAAACGGAGACAGAGACAGAGTCAGAGACAGAGACAGAGACAGAGACAGAGACAGAGACAGAGACAGAGACAGAGACAGAGACAGAGACAGAAACAGAGACAGAGACAGAGACAGAGACAGAGACAGCGACAGTGACAGAGACAGAAACGGAGACAGAGACAGAGTCAGAGACAGAGCCAGAGGGAGATCCAGAGACAGAGACGGAGACAGATACAGAGACAGGCGGAGAGACAGCGGCAGAGACAGAGACAGAGACAGAGGCAGAGACAGAGACACAGACAGAGACAGTGGGTCAGGTGACAGCGACGGTGTCAGAGGGGGTGGAACAAAGACGGAGACAAGGACGGAGACAGAGAATGAGACAGAGACAGTGGCAGAGACAGAGACAATGACAGAGACAGAGACAGAGACAGAGACAGAGACAGAGACAGAGACAGAGGCAGAGACAGAGACATAGACAGAGACAGAGACAGAGACAGAGACAGAGACAGGGACAGAGACAGAGACAGAGACAGAGACAGAGATAGAGACAGAGACAGAGACGGAGACGGAGACCGAGACAGAGGCAGAGAGAGAGACAGAGGCAGAGGCAGAGACAGAGACAGAGACAGAGACAGAGACAGATCCAGAGACAGATCCAGAGACAGATACAGAGACAGAGGGAGAGACAGCGGCAGAGACAGAGACAGAGGGGCAGGTGACAAAGACGGTGTCAGAGGGGGAGGAACAAAGACGGAGACAAGGACGGAGACAGAGAATGAGACAGAGACAGCGGCAGAGACAGAGACAATGACAGAGACAGAGACAGAGACAGAGACAGAGACAGAGACAGGGACAGAGGCAGAGACCGAGACAGAGACAGAGACTGAGACAGAGACTGAGACAGAGACAGAGACAGAGACAGAGACAGAGACAGAGACAGAGACACAGGCGGAGGCGGAGACTGAGACAGAGACAGTGGCAGAGACAGAGACAATGACAGAGACAGAGACAGAGACAGAGACAGAGACAGAGACAGAGACAGAGACAGAGACGGAGACGGAGACACAGGCGGAGGCGGAGACTGAGACAGAGACAGAGACAGTGGCAGAGACAGAGACAGAGACAGAGACAGAGACAGAGACAGAGACAGAGACAGAGACAGAGACAGAGACAGAGACAGAGACAGAGACAGAGACAGGAACGGCGACAGAGACAGATCCAGAGACAGATCCAGAGACAGATACAGAGACAGAGGGAGAGACAGCGGCAGAGACAGAGACAGAGGGGCAGGTGACAAAGACGGTGTCAGAGGGGGAGGAACAAAGACGGAGACAAGGACGGAGACAGAGAATGAGACAGAGACAGCGGCAGAGACAGAGACAATGACAGAGACAGAGACAGAGACAGAGACAGAGACAGAGACAGGGACAGAGGCAGAGACCGAGACAGAGACAGAGACTGAGACAGAGACTGAGACAGAGACAGAGACAGAGACAGAGACAGAGACAGAGACACAGGCGGAGGCGGAGACTGAGACAGAGACAGTGGCAGAGACAGAGACAATGGCAGAGACAGAGACAGAGACAGAGACAGAGACAGAGACAGAGACAGAGACAGAGACAGAGACAGAGACAGAGACGGAGACGGAGACACAGGCGGAGGCGGAGACTGAGACAGAGACAGAGACAGTGGCAGAGACAGAGACAGAGACAGAGACAGAGACAGAGACAGAGACAGAGACAGAGACAGAGACAGAGACAGAGACAGAGACAGAGACAGAGACAGAGACAGGAACGGCGACAGAGACAGATCCAGAGACAGATCCAGAGACAGATACAGAGACAGAGGGAGAGACAGCGGCAGAGACAGAGACAGAGGGGCAGGTGACAAAGACGGTGTCAGAGGGGGAGGAACAAAGACGGAGACAAGGACGGAGACAGAGAATGAGACAGAGACAGTGGCAGAGACAGAGACAATGACAGAGACAATGACAGAGACAGAGACAGAGACAGAGACAGACACAGAGACAGGGACAGAGGCAGAGACCGAGACAGAGACAGAGACTGAGACAGAGACAGAGACAGAGACAGAGACAGAGACAGAGACAGAGACAGAGACAGAGACAGAGACAGAGACAGAGACAGAGACAGAGACAGAGACAGATACAGAGACAGAGACAGAGACAGAGACAGAGACAGAGATAGAGACAGAGACAGAGACAGAGACAGAGACAGGAACGGAGACAGAGACAGAGGCAGAGACAGAGACAGAGACAGAGACAGGAACGGAGACAGAGACAGAGACAGAGACAGCGACAGTGACAGAGACAGAGACAGAGACAGAGATAGAGACAGAGACAGAGACGGAGACGGAGACCGAGACAGAGGCAGAGAGAGAGACAGAGGCAGAGACAGAGACAGAGACAGAGACAGAGACAGAGACAGAGACAGGAACGGAGACAGAGACAGAGACAGAGACGGAGACACAGGCGGAGGCGGAGACTGAGACAGAGACAGAGACAGTGGCAGAGACAGAGACAATGACAGAGACAGAGACAGAGACAGAGACAGAGACAGAGACAGAGACAGAGACAGAGACAGAGACAGAGACAGAGACAGAGACAGAGACAGAGGAAGAGACAGAGACAGAGACAGAGACAGAGACAGGAACGGCGACAGAGACAGATCCAGAGACAGATCCAGAGACAGATACAGAGACAGAGGGAGAGACAGCGGCAGAGACAGAGACAGAGGGGCAGGTGACAAAGACGGTGTCAGAGGGGGAGGAACAAAGACGGAGACAAGGACGGAGACAGAGAATGAGACAGAGACAGTGGCAGAGACAGAGACAATGACAGAGACAATGACAGAGACAGAGACAGAGACAGAGACAGAGACAGAGACAGAGACAGAGACAGAGACAGGGACAGAGGCAGAGACCGAGACAGAGACAGAGACTGAGACAGAGACAGAGACAGAGACAGAGACAGAGACAGAGACAGAGACAGAGACAGAGACAGAGACAGAGACAGAGACAGAGACAGATACAGAGACAGAGACAGAGACAGAGACAGAGACAGAGACAGAGACAGAGACAGAGACAGAGATAGAGACAGAGACAGAGACAGAGACAGGAACGGAGACAGAGACAGAGGCAGAGACAGAGACAGAGACAGAGACAGGAACGGAGACAGAGACAGAGACAGAGACAGCGACAGTGACAGAGACAGAGACAGAGACAGAGATAGAGACAGAGACAGAGACGGAGACGGAGACCGAGACAGAGGCAGAGAGAGAGACAGAGGCAGAGACAGAGACAGAGACAGAGACAGAGACAGAGACAGAGTCAGGAACGGAGACAGAGACAGAGACAGAGACAGAGACAGAGACAGAGGCAGGAACGGAGACAGAGACAGAGACAGAGACAGCGACAGTGACAGAGACAGAGACAGAGACAGAGATAGAGACAGAGACAGAGACGGAGACGGAGACCGAGACAGAGACAGAGACAGAGACAGAGACAGAGACAGAGACAGATACAGAGACAGAGACAGAGACAGAGACAGAGACAGAGACAGCGACAGAGACAGAGACAGAGACAGAGACAGAGACAGAGACAGAGCCAGAGGGAGATCCAGAGACAGAGACGGAGACAGATACAGAGACAGGCGGAGAGACAGCGGCAGAGACAGAGACAGAGACAGAGGCAGAGACAGAGACACAGACAGAGACAGTGGGTCAGGTGACAGCGACGGTGCCAGAGGGGGTGGAACAAAGACGGAGACAAGGACGGAGACAGAGAATGAGACAGAGACAGTGGCAGAGACAGAGACAATGACAGAGACAGAGACAGAGACAGAGACAGAGACAGAGACAGAGACGGAGACGGAGACACAGGCGGAGGCGGAGACTGAGACAGAGACAGAGACAGTGGCAGAGACAGAGACAGTGGCAGAGACAGAGACAATGACAGAGACAGGGACAGAGACAGAGACAGAGACAGAGACAGAGACAGAGACAGAGACAGAGACAGAGACAGAGACAGAGACAGAGACAGAGACAGAGACAGAGACAGAGACAGAGACAGAGACAGAGACAGAGGGAGATCCAGAGACAGAGACAGAGACAGAGACAGAGACAGAGACAGAGACAGAGACAGGAACGGAGACAGAGACAGAGACAGAGACAGAGACAGAGACAGAGACAGATCCAGAGACAGATACAGAGACAGAGGGAGAGACAGCGGCAGACACAGAGACAGAGGGGCAGGTGACAAAGACGGTGTCAGAGGAGGAGGAACAAAGACGGAGACAAGGACGGAGACAGAGAATGAGACAGAGACAGTGGCAGAGACAGGGACAGAGGCAGAGACAGAGACAGAGACAGAGACAGGAACGGAGACAGAGACAGAGACAGAGACAGCGACAGTGACAGAGACAGAGACAGAGACAGAGATAGAGACAGAGACAGAGACGGAGACGGAGACCGAGGCAGAGGCAGAGAGAGAGACAGAGGCAGAGACAGAGACAGAGACAGAGACAGAGACAGAGACAGAGACAGAGACAGAGACAGGAACGGAGACAGAGACAGAGACAGAGACGGAGACACAGGCGGAGGCGGAGACTGAGACAGAGACAGAGACAGTGGCAGAGACAGAGACAATGACAGAGACAGAGACAGAGACAGAGACAGAGACAGAGACAGAGACAGAGACAGAGACAGAGACAGAGACAGAGACAGAGACAGAGACAGAGACAGAGACAGAGACAGATACAGAGACAGAGACAGAGACAGAGACAGAGACAGAGACAGAGACAGAGATAGAGACAGAGACAGAGACAGAGACAGGAACGGAGACAGAGACAGAGGCAGAGACAGAGACAGAGACAGAGACAGGAACGGAGACAGAGACAGAGACAGAGACAGCGACAGTGACAGAGACAGAGACAGAGACAGAGATAGAGACAGAGACAGAGACGGAGACGGAGACCGAGACAGAGGCAGAGAGAGAGACAGAGGCAGAGACAGAGACAGAGACAGAGACAGAGTCAGAGACAGAGTCAGGAACGGAGACAGAGACAGAGACAGAGACAGAGACAGAGACAGAGGCAGGAACGGAGACAGAGACAGAGACAGAGACAGCGACAGTGACAGAGACAGAGACAGAGACAGAGATAGAGACAGAGACAGAGACGGAGACGGAGACCGAGACAGAGACAGAGACAGAGACAGAGACAGAGACAGATACAGAGACAGAGACAGAGACAGAGACAGAGACAGAGACAGAGACAGAGACAGAGACAGAGACAGAGACAGAGACAGAGACAGAGACAGAGACAGAGCCAGAGGGAGATCCAGAGACAGAGACGGAGACAGATACAGAGACAGGCGGAGAGACAGCGGCAGAGACAGAGACAGAGACAGAGGCAGAGACAGAGGCACAGACAGAGACAGTGGGTCAGGTGACAGCGACGGTGCCAGAGGGGGTGGAACAAAGACGGAGACAAGGACGGAGACAGAGAATGAGACAGAGACAGTGGCAGAGACAGAGACAATGACAGAGACAGAGACAGAGACAGAGACAGAGACAGAGACGGAGACGGAGACACAGGCGGAGGCGGAGACTGAGACAGAGACAGAGACAGTGGCAGAGACAGAGACAGTGGCAGAGACAGAGACAATGACAGAGACAGGGACAGAGACAGAGACAGAGACAGAGACAGAGACAGAGACAGAGACAGAGACAGAGACAGAGACAGAGACAGAGACAGAGACAGAGACAGAGACAGAGACAGAGACAGAGACAGAGACAGAGACAGATACAGAGACAGAGACAGAGACAGAGACAGAGACAGAGATAGAGACAGAGACAGAGACAGAGACAGAGACAGGAACGGAGACAGAGACAGAGGCAGAGACAGAGACAGAGACAGAGACAGGAACGGAGACAGAGACAGAGACAGAGACAGCGACAGTGACAGAGACAGAGACAGAGACAGAGATAGAGACAGAGACAGAGACGGAGACGGAGACCGAGACAGAGGCAGAGAGAGAGACAGAGGCAGAGACAGAGACAGAGACAGAGACAGAGCCAGAGACAGAGACAGGAACGGAGACAGAGACAGAGACAGAGACGGAGACACAGGCGGAGGCGGAGACTGAGACAGAGACAGAGACAGTGGCAGAGACAGAGACAATGACAGAGACAGAGACAGAGACAGAGACAGAGACAGAGACAGAGACAGAGACAGAGACAGAGACAGAGACAGAGACAGAGACAGAGACAGAGATAGAGACAGAGACAGAGACAGAGACAGAGACAGGAACGGCGACAGAGACAGATCCAGAGACAGATCCAGAGACAGATACAGAGACAGAGGGAGAGACAGCGGCAGAGACAGAGACAGAGGGGCAGGTGACAAAGACGGTGTCAGAGGGGGAGGAACAAAGACGGAGACAAGGACGGAGACAGAGAATGAGACAGAGACAGTGGCAGAGACAGAGACAATGACAGAGACAATGACAGAGACAGAGACAGAGACAGAGACAGAGACAGAGACAGAGACAGAGACAGAGACAGGGACAGAGGCAGAGACCGAGACAGAGACAGAGACTGAGACAGAGACAGAGACAGAGACAGAGACAGAGACAGAGACAGAGACAGAGACAGAGACAGAGACAGAGACAGAGACAGAGACAGAGACAGAGACAGAGACAGATACAGAGACAGAGACAGAGACAGAGACAGAGACAGAGACAGAGACAGAGACAGAGATAGAGACAGAGACAGAGACAGAGACAGGAACGGAGACAGAGACAGAGGCAGAGACAGAGACAGAGACAGAGACAGGAACGGAGACAGAGACAGAGACAGAGACAGCGACAGTGACAGAGACAGAGACAGAGACAGAGATAGAGACAGAGACAGAGACGGAGACGGAGACCGAGACAGAGGCAGAGAGAGAGACAGAGGCAGAGACAGAGACAGAGACAGAGACAGAGACAGAGACAGAGTCAGGAACGGAGACAGAGACAGAGACAGAGACAGAGACAGAGACAGAGGCAGGAACGGAGACAGAGACAGAGACAGAGACAGCGACAGTGACAGAGACAGAGACAGAGACAGAGATAGAGACAGAGACAGAGACGGAGACGGAGACCGAGACAGAGACAGAGACAGAGACAGAGACAGAGACAGAGACAGATACAGAGACAGAGACAGAGACAGAGACAGAGACAGAGACAGAGACAGAGACAGAGACAGAGACAGAGACAGAGACAGAGACAGAGACAGAGCCAGAGGGAGATCCAGAGACAGAGACGGAGACAGATACAGAGACAGGCGGAGAGACAGCGGCAGAGACAGAGACAGAGACAGAGGCAGAGACAGAGACACAGACAGAGACAGTGGGTCAGGTGACAGCGACGGTGCCAGAGGGGGTGGAACAAAGACGGAGACAAGGACGGAGACAGAGAATGAGACAGAGACAGTGGCAGAGACAGAGACAATGACAGAGACAGAGACAGAGACAGAGACAGAGACAGAGACAGAGACGGAGACGGAGACACAGGCGGAGGCGGAGACTGAGACAGAGACAGAGACAGTGGCAGAGACAGAGACAGTGGCAGAGACAGAGACAATGACAGAGACAGGGACAGAGACAGAGACAGAGACAGAGACAGAGACAGAGACAGAGACAGAGACAGAGACAGAGACAGAGACAGAGACAGAGACAGAGACAGAGACAGAGACAGAGGCAGAGACAGAGACAGAGACAGAGACAGAGACAGAGACAGAGACAGAGACAGAGACAGAGACAGAGACAGAGACAGAGACAGAGACAGAGACAGAGACAGAGACAGAGACAGAGACAGAGACAGAGACAGAGACAGAGACAGAGACAGAGACAGAGACAGAGACAGAGACAGAGACAGAGACAGAGGGAGATCCAGAGACAGAGACAGAGACAGAGACAGAGACAGGAACGGAGACAGAGACAGAGACAGAGACAGAGACAGAGACAGAGACAGATCCAGAGACAGATACAGAGACAGAGGGAGAGACAGCGGCAGACACAGAGACAGAGGGGCAGGTGACAAAGACGGTGTCAGAGGAGGAGGAACAAAGACGGAGACAAGGACGGAGACAGAGAATGAGACAGAGACAGTGGCAGAGACAGGGACAGAGGCAGAGACAGAGACAGAGACAGAGACAGGAACGGAGACAGAGACAGAGACAGAGACAGCGACAGTGACAGAGACAGAGACAGAGACAGAGATAGAGACAGAGACAGAGACGGAGACGGAGACCGAGACAGAGGCAGAGAGAGAGACAGAGGCAGAGACAGAGACAGAGACAGAGACAGAGACAGAGACAGAGACAGGAACGGAGACAGAGACAGAGACAGAGACGGAGACACAGGCGGAGGCGGAGACTGAGACAGAGACAGAGACAGTGGCAGAGACAGAGACAATGACAGAGACAGAGACAGAGACAGAGACAGACACAGAGACAGAGACAGAGACAGAGACAGAGACAGAGACACAGACAGAGACAGAGACAGAGACAGAGACAGAGACAGAGACAGGAACGGCGACAGAGACAGATCCAGAGACAGATCCAGAGACAGATACAGAGACAGAGGGAGAGACAGCGGCAAAGACAGAGACAGAGGGGCAGGTGACAAAGACGGTGACAGAGGGGGAGGAACAAAGACGGAGACAAGGACGGAGACAGAGAATGAGACAGAGACAGTGGCAGAGACAGAGACAATAACAGAGACAATGACAGAGACAGAGACAGAGACAGAGACAGAGACAGAGACAGAGACAGGGACAGAGGCAGAGACCGAGACAGAGACAGAGACTGAGACAGAGACAGAGACAGAGACAGAGACAGAGACAGAGACAGAGACAGAGACAGAGACAGAGACAGAGACAGAGACAGAGACAGAGACAGAGACAGATACAGAGACAGAGACAGAGACAGAGACAGAGACAGAGACAGAGACAGAGATAGAGACAGAGACAGAGACAGAGACAGGAACGGAGACAGAGACAGAGGCAGAGACAGAGACAGAGACAGAGACAGGAACGGTGACAGAGACAGAGACAGAGACAGCGACAGTGACAGAGACAGAGACAGAGACAGAGATAGAGACAGAGACAGAGACGGAGACGGAGACCGAGACAGAGGCAGAGAGAGAGACAGAGGCAGAGACAGAGACAGAGACAGAGACAGAGACAGAGACAGAGTCAGGAACGGAGACAGAGACAGAGACAGAGACAGAGACAGAGACAGAGACAGAGGCAGGAACGGAGACAGAGACAGAGACAGAGACAGCGACAGTGACAGAGACAGAGACAGAGACAGAGATAGAGACAGAGACAGAGACGGAGACGGAGACCGAGACAGAGACAGAGACAGAGACAGAGACAGAGACAGATACAGAGACAGAGACAGAGACAGAGACAGAGACAGAGACAGAGACAGAGACAGAGACAGAGACAGAGACAGAGACAGAGACAGAGACAGAGCCAGAGGGAGATCCAGATACAGAGACGGAGACAGATACAGAGACAGGCGGAGAGACAGCGGCAGAGACAGAGACAGAGACAGAGGCAGAGACAGAGACACAGACAGAGACAGTGGGTCAGGTGACAGCGACGGTGCCAGAGGGGGTGGAACAAAGACGGAGACAAGGACGGAGACAGAGAATGAGACAGAGACAGTGGCAGAGACAGAGACAATGACAGAGACAGAGACAGAGACAGAGACAGAGACAGAGACAGAGACGGAGACGGAGACACAGGCGGAGGCGGAGACTGAGACAGAGACAGAGACAGTGGCAGAGACAGAGACAGTGGCAGAGACAGAGACAATGACAGAGACAGGGACAGAGACAGAGACAGAGACAGAGACAGAGACAGAGACAGAGACAGAGACAGAGACAGAGACAGAGACAGAGACAGAGACAGAGACAGAGACAGAGACAGAGACAGAGACAGAGACAGAGACAGAGACAGAGACAGAGACAGAGACAGAGACAGAGACAGAGACAGAGACAGAGACAGAGACAGAGACAGAGACAGAGACAGAGACAGAGACAGAGACAGAGACAGAGACAGAGACAGAGACAGAGACAGAGACAGAGACAGAGACAGAGACAGAGACAGAGACAGAGACAGAGACAGAGGGAGATCCAGAGACAGAGACAGAGACAGAGACAGAGACAGAGACAGAGACAGAGACAGGAACGGAGACAGAGACAGAGACAGAGACAGAGACAGAGACAGAGACAGATCCAGAGACAGATACAGAGACAGAGGGAGAGACAGCGGCGGACACAGAGACAGAGGGGCAGGTGACAAAGACGGTGTCAGAGGAGGAGGAACAAAGACGGAGACAAGGACGGAGACAGAGAATGAGACAGAGACAGTGGCAGAGACAGGGACAGAGGCAGAGACCGAGACAGAGACAGAGACTGTGACAGAGACTGATACAGAGACAGAGACAGAGACAGAGACAGAGACACAGGCGGAGGCGGAGACAGAGACAGAGACAGTGGCAGAGACAGAGACAATGACAGAGACAGAGACAGAGACAGAGGCAGGGACAGAGACAGAGACTGAGACAGCGACAGAGATAGAGATCGAGACAGAGACAAAGACAGAGACGGAGACAGAGACAGATACAGAGACAGAGACAGCGACAGTGACAGAGACGGAAACGGAGACAGAGACAGAGTCAGAGACAGAGCCAGGGGGAGATCCAGAGACAGAGACGGAGACAGATGCAGAGACAGACGGAGAGACAGCGGCAGAGACAGAGACAGAGACAGAGGCAGAGACAGAGACACAGACAGAGACAGTGGGTCAGGTGACAGCGACGGTGTCAGAGGGGGTGGAACAAAGACGGAGACAAGGACGGAGACAGAGAATGAGACAGAGACAGTGGCAGAGACAGAGACAATGACAGAGACAGAGACAGAGACAGAGACAGAGACAGAGACAGAGGGAGATCCAGAGACAGAGACAGAGACAGAGACAGAGACAGAGACAGAGACAGAGACAGAGACAGAGACAGGAACGGAGACAGAGACAGAGACAGAGACAGAGACAGAGACAGAGACAGAGACAGATCCAGAGACAGATACAGAGACAGAGGGAGAGACAGCGGCAGACACAGAGACAGAGGGGCAGGTGACAAAGACGGTGTCAGAGGGGGGGAACAAAGACGGAGACAAGGACGGAGACAGAGAATGAGACGGAGACAGTGGCAGAGACAGAGACAGAGACAGAGACAGAGACAGAGACAGAGACAGAGACAGAGACAGAGACAGAGACAGAGACAGAGACAGAGACAGAGACAGAGACAGAGACAGAGACAGAGACAGAGACAGAGACAGAGACAGAGACAGAGACAGAGACAGAGACAGAGACAGAGACAGGAACGGAGACAGAAACGGAGACAGAGACAGAGACAGCGACAGTGACAGAGACAGAGACAGAGACAGAGATAGAGACAGAGACAGAGACGGAGACGGAGACAGAGACAGAGACAGAGACAGAGACAGAGACAGAGACAGAGACAGAGACAGAGACAGAGACAGAGACAGAGACAGAGACAGAGACAGAGACAGAGACAGAGACAGAGACAGAGACAGAGACAGAGACAGAGACAGAGACAGAGACAGAGACAGAGACAGAGACAGAGGCAGAGACAGAGACAGAGACAGAGACAGAGACAGAGACAGAGACAGAGACAGAGACAGAGACAGAGACAGAGACAGAGACAGAGACAGAGACAGAGACAGAGACAGAGACAGAGACAGAGACAGAGGCAGAGGCAGAGACAGAGACAGAGACAGAGACAGAGACAGAGACAGAGACAGAGACAGAGACAGAGACAGAGACAGAGACAGAGACAGAGACAGAGACAGAGACAGAGACAGAGACAGAGACACAGGCGGAGGCGGAGACTGAGACAGAGGCAGAGAGAGAGACAGAGGCAGAGACAGAGACAGAGACAGAGACAGAGGCAGAGACAGATCCAGAGACAGATCCAGAGACAGATACAGAGACAGAGGGAGAGACAGCGGCAGAGACAGAGACAGAGGGGCAGGTGACAAAGACGGTGTCAGAGGGGGAGGAACAAAGACGGAGACAAGGACGGAGACAGAGAATGAGACAGAGACAGTGGCAGAGACAGAGACAATGACAGAGACAGAGACAGAGACAGAGACAGAGACAGAGACAGAGACAGGGACAGAGGCGGAGACCGAGACAGAGACAGAGACTGAGACAGAGACTGAGACAGAGACAGAGACAGAGACAGAGACAGAGACACAGGCGGAGGCGGAGGCGGAGACTGAGACAGAGACAGTGGCAGAGACAGAGACAATGACAGAGACAGAGACAGAGACAGAGACAGAGGCAGGGACAGAGACAGAGACTGAGACAGCGACAGAGATAGAGATCGAGACAGAGACAAAGACAGAGACGGAGACAGAGACAGAAACAGAGACAGAGACAGAGACAGAGACAGAGACAGAGACAGAGACAGAGACAGAGACAGAGACAGAGACAGAGACGGAGACGGAGACACAGGCGGAGGCGGAGACTGAGACAGAGACAGAGACAGAGACAGAGACAGAGACAGAGACAGAGACAGAGACAGAGACAGAGACAGAGACAGAGACAGAGACAGAGACAGAGACAGAGACAGAGACAGGAACGGAGACAGAGACAGAGACAGAGACAGCGACAGTGACAGAGACAGAGACAGAGACAGAGATAGAGACAGAGACAGAGACGGAGACGGAGACCGAGACAGAGGCAGAGAGAGAGACAGAGGCAGAGACAGAGACAGAGACAGAGACAGAGACAGAGACAGATCCAGAGACAGATACAGAGACAGAGGGAGAGACAGCGGCAGAGACAGAGACAGAGGGGGAGGTGACAAAGACGGTGTCAGAGGGGGAGGAACAAAGACGGAGACAAGGACGGAGACAGAGAATGAGACAGAGACAGTGGCAGAGACAGAGACAATGACAGAGACAGAGACAGAGACAGAGACAGAGACAGGGACAGAGGCAGAGACCGAGACAGAGACAGAGACTGAGACAGAGACCGAGACAGAGACAGAGACAGAGACAGAGACAGGGACAGAGACAGAGACAGAGACAGAGACAGAGACAGAGACAGGGACAGAGACAGAGTCAGAGACAGAGACAGAGGGAGATCCAGAGACAGAGACGGAGACAGATACAGAGACAGACGGAGAGACAGCGGCAGAGACAGAGACAGAGACAGAGGCAGAGACAGAGACACAGACAGAGACAGTGGGTCAGGTGACAGCGACGGTGTCAGAGGGGGTGGAACGAAGACGGAAACAAGGACGGAGACAGAGAATGAGACAGAGACAGTGGCAGAGACAGAGACAATGACAGAGACAGAGACAGAGACAGAGACAGAGACAGAGACAGAGACAGAGACAGAGACAGAGACGGAGACGGAGACACAGGCGGAGGCGGAGACTGAGACAGAGACAGAGACAGTGGCAGAGACAGAGACAATGACAGAGACAGAGACAGAGACAGAGAGAGAGACAGAGACAGAGACAAAGACAGAGACAGACACAGAGACAGAGACAGAGACAGAGACAGAGACAGAGACAGAGACAGAGACAGAGACAGAGACAGAGACAGAGACAGAGACAGAGACAGAGACAGAGACAGGAACGGAGATAGAGACAGAGACAGAGACAGCGACAGTGACAGAGACAGAAACGGAGACAGAGACAGAGTCAGAGACAGAGCCAGAGGGAGATCCAGAGACAGAGACGGAGACAGATACAGAGACAGACGGAGAGACAGCGGCAGAGACAGAGACAGAGACAGAGGCAGAGACAGAGACACAGACAGAGACAGAGGGGGAGGTGACAAAGACGGTGTCAGAGGGGGAGGAACAAAGACGGAGACAAGGACGGAGACAGAGAATGAGACAGAGACAGTGGCAGAGACAGAGACAATGACAGAGACAGAGACAGAAACAGAGACAGAGACAGAGACAGAGGCAGAGACGGAGACGGAGACACAGGCGGAGGCGGAGACTGAGACAGAGACAGAGACAGTGGCAGAGACAGAGACAATGACAGAGACAGAGACAGAGACAGAGAGAGAGACAGAGAGAGAGAGAGAGACAGAGACAGAGACAGAGACAGAGACAGAGACAGAGACAGAGACAGAGACAGAGACAGAGACAGAGACAGAGACAGAGACAGAGACAGAGACAGAGACAGAGACAGAAACAGAGACAGAGACAGAGACAGAGACAGAGACAGAGACAGCGACAGTGACAGAGACAGAAACGGAGACAGAGACAGAGTCAGAGACAGAGCCAGAGGGAGATCCAGAGACAGAGACGGAGACAGATACAGAGACAGGCGGAGAGACAGCGGCAGAGACAGAGACAGAGACAGAGGCAGAGACAGAGACACAGACAGAGACAGTGGGTCAGGTGACAGCGACGGTGTCAGAGGGGGTGGAACAAAGACGGAGACAAGGACGGAGACAGAGAATGAGACAGAGACAGTGGCAGAGACAGAGACAATGACAGAGACAGAGACAGAGACAGAGACAGAGACAGAGACAGAGGCAGAGACAGAGACATAGACAGAGACAGAGACAGAGACAGAGACAGAGACAGGGACAGAGACAGAGACAGAGACAGAGACAGAGATAGAGACAGAGACAGAGACGGAGACGGAGACGGAGACCGAGACAGAGGCAGAGAGAGAGACAGAGGCAGAGACAGAGACAGAGACAGAGACAGAGACAGAGACAGATCCAGAGACAGATCCAGAGACAGATACAGAGACAGAGGGAGAGACAGCGGCAGAGACAGAGACAGAGGGGCAGGTGACAAAGACGGTGTCAGAGGGGGAGGAACAAAGACGGAGACAAGGACGGAGACAGAGAATGAGACAGAGACAGCGGCAGAGACAGAGACAATGACAGAGACAGAGACAGAGACAGAGACAGAGACAGAGACAGGGACAGAGGCAGAGACCGAGACAGAGACAGAGACTGAGACAGAGACTGAGACAGAGACAGAGACAGAGACAGAGACAGAGACAGAGACAGAGACACAGGCGGAGGCGGAGACTGAGACAGAGACAGTGGCAGAGACAGAGACAATGACAGAGACAGAGACAGAGACAGAGACAGAGACAGAGACAGAGACAGAGACAGAGACAGAGACAGAGACAGAGACAGAGACAGAGACAGAGACGGAGACGGAGACACAGGCGGAGGCGGAGACTGAGACAGAGACAGAGACAGTGGCAGAGACAGAGACAGAGACAGAGACAGAGACAGAGACAGAGACAGAGACAGAGACAGAGACAGAGACAGAGACAGAGACAGAGACAGAGACAGAGACAGAGACAGAGACAGGAACGGCGACAGAGACAGATCCAGAGACAGATCCAGAGACAGATACAGAGACAGAGGGAGAGACAGCGGCAGAGACAGAGACAGAGGGGAAGGTGACAAAGACGGTGTCAGAGGGGGAGGAACAAAGACGGAGACAAGGACGGAGACAGAGAATGAGACAGAGACAGCGGCAGAGACAGAGACAATGACAGAGACAGAGACAGAGACAGAGACAGAGACAGAGACAGAGACAGGGACAGAGGCAGAGACCGAGACAGAGACAGAGACTGAGACAGAGACTGAGACAGAGACAGAGACAGAGACAGAGACAGAGACAGAGACACAGGCGGAGGCGGAGACTGAGACAGAGACAGTGGCAGAGACAGAGACAATGGCAGAGACAGAGACAGAGACAGAGACAGAGACAGAGACAGAGACAGAGACAGAGACAGAGACAGAGACACAGACGGAGACGGAGACACAGGCGGAGGCGGAGACTGAGACAGAGACAGAGACAGTGGCAGAGACAGAGACAGAGACAGAGACAGAGACAGAGACAGAGACAGAGACAGAGACAGAGACAGAGACAGAGACAGAGACAGGAACGGCGACAGAGACAGATCCAGAGACAGATCCAGAGACAGATACAGAGACAGAGGGAGAGACAGCGGCAGAGACAGAGACAGAGGGGCAGGTGACAAAGACGGTGTCAGAGGGGGAGGAACAAAGACGGAGACAAGGACGGAGACAGAGAATGAGACAGAGACAGTGGCAGAGACAGAGACAATGACAGAGACAATGACAGAGACAGAGACAGAGACAGAGACAGACACAGAGACAGGGACAGAGGCAGAGACCGAGACAGAGACAGAGACTGAGACAGAGACAGAGACAGAGACAGAGACAGAGACAGAGACAGAGACAGAGACAGAGACAGAGACAGAGACAGAGACAGAGACAGAGACAGATACAGAGACAGAGACAGAGACAGAGACAGAGACAGAGACAGAGATAGAGACAGAGACAGAGACAGAGACAGAGACAGGAACGGAGACAGAGACAGAGGCAGAGACAGAGACAGAGACAGAGACAGGAACGGAGACAGAGACAGAGACAGAGACAGCGACAGTGACAGAGACAGAGACAGAGACAGAGATAGAGACAGAGACAGAGACGGAGACGGAGACCGAGACAGAGGCAGAGAGAGAGACAGAGGCAGAGACAGAGACAGAGACAGAGACAGAGACAGAGACAGAGACAGAGACAGGAACGGAGACAGAGACAGAGACAGAGACAAAGACAGAGACAGAGGCAGGAACGGAGACAGAGACAGAGACAGAGACAGCGACAGTGACAGAGACAGAGACAGAGACAGAGATAGAGACAGAGACAGAGACGGAGACGGAGACCGAGACAGAGGCAGAGAGAGAGACAGAGGCAGAGACAGAGACAGAGACAGAGACAGATCCAGAGACAGATCCAGAGACAGATCCAGAGACAGATACAGAGACAGAGGGCGAGACAGCGGCAGAGACAGAGACAGAGGGGCAGGTGACAAAGACGGTGTCAGAGGGGGAGGAACAAAGACGGAGACAAGGACGGAGACAGAGAATGAGACAGAGACAGTGGCAGAGACAGAGACAATGACAGAGACAGAGACAGAGACAGAGACAGAGACAGAGACAGAGACGGAGACGGAGACACAGGCGGAGGCGGAGACTGAGACAGAGACAGAGACAGTGGCAGAGACACAGACAATGACAGAGACAGGGACAGAGACAGAGACAGAGACAGGAACGGAGACAGAGACAGAGGCAGAGACAGAGACAGAGACAGAGACAGGAACGGAGACAGAGACAGAGACAGAGACAGCGACAGTGACAGAGACAGAGACAGAGACAGAGATAGAGACAGAGACAGAGACGGAGACGGAGACCGAGACAGAGGCAGAGAGAGAGACAGAGGCAGAGACAGAGTCAGAGACAGAGACAGAGACAGAGACAGAGACAGAGACAGAGACAGAGACAGAGACCGAGACAGAGACAGAGACAGAGACAGAGACAGAGACAGAGACAGAGACAGAGACAGCGACAGTGACAGAGACAGAAACGGAGACAGAGACAGAGTCAGAGACAGAGCCAGAGGGAGATCCAGAGACAGAGACGGAGACAGATACAGAGACAGGCGGAGAGACAGCGGCAGAGACAGAGACAGAGACAGAGGCAGAGACAGTGACACAGACAGAGACAGTGGGTCAGGTGACAGCGACGGTGTCAGAGGGGGTGGAACAAAGACGGAGACAAGGACGGAGACAGAGAATGAGACAGAGACAGTGGCAGAGACAGAGACAATGACAGAGACAGAGACAGAGACAGAGACAGAGACAGAGGCAGAGACAGAGACATAGACAGAGACAGAGACAGAGACAGGGACAGAGACAGGGACAGAGACAGAGACAGAGACAGAGACAGAGATAGAGACAGAGACAGAGACGGAGACGGAGACCGAGACAGAGGCAGAGAGAGAGACAGAGGCAGAGACAGAGACAGAGACAGAGACAGAGACAGAGACAGATCCAGAGACAGATCCAGAGACAGATACAGAGACAGAGGGAGAGACAGCGGCAGAGACAGAGACAGAGGGGCAGGTGACAAAGACGGTGTCAGAGGGGGAGGAACAAAGACGGAGACAAGGACGGAGACAGAGAATGAGACAGAGACAGCGGCAGAGACAGAGACAATGACAGAGACAGAGACAGAGACAGAGACAGAGGGGCAGGTGACAAAGACGGTGTCAGAGGGGGAGGAACAAAGACGGAGACAAGGACGGAGACAGAGAATGAGACAGAGACAGCGGCAGAGACAGAGACAATGACAGAGACAGAGACAGAGACAGAGACAGAGACTGAGACAGAGACTGAGACAGAGACAGAGACAGAGACAGAGACACAGGCGGAGGCGGAGACTGAGACAGAGACAGTGGCAGAGACAGAGACAATGACAGAGACAGAGACAGAGACAGAGACAGAGACAGAGACAGAGACAGAGACAGAGACAGAGACAGAGACAGAGACAGAGACAGAGACAGAGACAGAGACAGAGACAGAGACAGAGACAGAGACAGAGACAGAGACAGAGACAGAGACAGAGACAGAGACAGGAACGGCGACAGAGACAGATCCAGAGACAGATCCAGAGACAGATACAGAGACAGAGGGAGAGACAGCGGCAGAGACAGAGACAGAGGGGCAGGTGACAAAGACGGTGTCAGAGGGGGAGGAACAAAGACGGAGACAAGGACGGAGACAGAGAATGAGACAGAGACAGTGGCAGAGACAGAGACAATGACAGAGACAGAGACAGAGACAGAGACAGAGACAGAGACAGAGACAGAGACAGAGACAGAGACATAGACAGAGACAGAGACAGAGACAGGGACAGAGACAGGGACAGAGACAGAGACAGAGACAGAGACAGAGATAGAGACAGAGACAGAGACGGAGACGGAGACCGAGACAGAGGCAGAGAGAGAGACAGAGGCAGAGACAGAGACAGAGACAGAGACAGAGACAGAGACAGATCCAGAGACAGATCCAGAGACAGATACAGAGACAGAGGGAGAGACAGCGGCAGAGACAGAGACAGAGGGGCATGTGACAAAGACGGTGTCAGAGGGGGAGGAACAAAGACGGAGACAAGGACGGAGACAGAGAATGAGACAGAGACAGCGGCAGAGACAGAGACAATGACAGAGACAGAGACAGAGACAGAGACAGAGACTGAGACAGAGACTGAGACAGAGACAGAGACAGAGACAGAGACACAGGCGGAGGCGGAGACTGAGACAGAGACAGTGGCAGAGACAGAGACAATGACAGAGACAGAGACAGAGACAGAGACAGAGACAGAGACAGAGACAGAGACAGAGACAGAGACAGAGACAGAGACAGAGACAGAGACGGAGACGGAGACACAGGCGGAGGCGCAGACTGAGACAGAGACAGAGACAGTGGCAGAGACAGAGACAATGGCAGAGACAGAGACAGAGACAGAGACAGAGACAGAGACAGAGACAGAGACAGAGACAGAGACAGAGACAGAGACAGAGACAGAGACAGAGACAGAGACAGGAACGGCGACAGAGACAGATCCAGAGACAGATCCAGAGACAGATACAGAGACAGATACAGAGACAGAGGGAGAGACAGCGGCAGAGACAGAGACAGAGGGGCAGGTGACAAAGACGGTGTCAGAGGGGGAGGAACAAAGACGGAGACAAGGACGGAGACAGAGAATGAGACAGAGACAGTGGCAGAGACAGAGACAATGACAGAGACAATGACAGAGACAGAGACAGAGACAGAGACAGAGACAGGGACAGAGGCAGAGACCGAGACAGAGACAGAGACTGAGACAGAGACAGAGACAGAGACAGAGACAGAGACAGAGACAGAGACAGAGACAGAGACAGAGACAGAGACAGAGACAGAGACAGAGACAGAGACAGAGACAGAGACAGATACAGAGACAGAGACAGAGACAGGAACGGAGACAGAGACAGAGACAGAGACAGCGACAGTGACAGAGACAGAGACAGAGACAGAGACAGAGATAGAGACAGAGACAGAGACGGAGACGGAGACCGAGACAGAGGCAGAGAGAGAGACAGAGGCAGAGACAGAGACAGAGACAGAGACAGAGACAGATCCAGAGACAGATCCAGAGACAGATACAGAGACAGAGGGAGAGACAGCGGCAGAGACAGAGACAGAGGGGCAGGTGACAAAGACGGTGTCAGAGGGGGAGGAACAAAGACGGAGACAAGGACGGAGACAGAGAATGAGACAGAGACAGCGGCAGAGACAGAGACAATGACAGAGACAGAGACAGAGACAGAGACAGAGACAGAGACAGGGACAGAGGCAGAGACCGAGACAGAGACAGAGACTGAGACAGAGACTGAGACAGAGACAGAGACAGAGACAGAGACAGAGACAGAGACACAGGCGGAGGCGGAGACTGAGACAGAGACAGTGGCAGAGACAGAGACAATGACAGAGACAGAGACAGAGACAGAGACAGAGACAGAGACAGAGACAGAGACAGAGACAGAGACAGAGACAGAGACGGAGACGGAGACACAGGCGGAGGCGGAGACTGAGACAGAGACAGAGACAGTGGCAGAGACAGAGACAATGACAGAGACAGAGACAGAGACAGAGACAGAGACAGAGACAGAGACAGAGACAGAGACAGAGACAGAGACAGAGACAGAGACAGAGACAGAGACAGAGACAGAGACAGAGACAGAGACAGAGACAGAGACAGAGACAGAGACAGAGACAGGAACGGCGACAGAGACAGATCCAGAGACAGATCCAGAGACAGATACAGAGACAGAGGGAGAGACAGCGGCAGAGACAGAGACAGAGGGGCAGGTGACAAAGACGGTGTCAGAGGGGGAGGAACAAAGACGGAGACAAGGACGGAGACAGAGAATGAGACAGAGACAGTGGCAGAGACAGAGACAATGACAGAGACAATGACAGAGACAGAGACAGAGACAGAGACAGAGACAGAGACAGAGACAGGACAGAGGCAGAGACCGAGACAGAGACAGAGACTGAGACAGAGACAGAGACAGAGACAGAGACAGAGACAGAGACAGAGACAGAGACAGAGACAGAGACAGAGACAGAGACAGAGACAGAGACAGAGACAGAGACAGATACAGAGACAGAGACAGAGACAGAGACAGAGACAGAGACAGAGACAGAGACAGAGATAGAGACAGAGACAGAGACAGAGACAGGAACGGAGACAGAGACAGAGGCAGAGACAGAGACAGAGACAGAGACAGGAACGGAGACAGAGACAGAGACAGAGACAGCGACAGTGACAGAGACAGAGACAGAGACAGAGATAGAGACAGAGACAGAGACGGAGACGGAGACCGAGACAGAGGCAGAGAGAGAGACAGAGGCAGAGACAGAGACAGAGACAGAGACAGAGACAGAGACAGAGACAGAGACAGAGTCAGGAACGGAGACAGAGACAGAGACAGAGACAGAGACAGAGACAGAGGCAGGAACGGAGACAGAGACAGAGACAGAGACAGCGACAGTGACAGAGACAGAGACAGAGACAGAGATAGAGACAGAGACAGAGACGGAGACGGAGACCGAGACAGAGACAGAGACAGAGACAGAGACAGAGACAGATACAGAGACAGAGACAGAGACAGAGACAGAGACAGAGACAGAGACAGAGACAGAGACAGAGACAGAGACAGAGACAGAGACAGAGACAGAGCCAGAGGGAGATCCAGAGACAGAGACGGAGACAGATACAGAGACAGGCGGAGAGACAGCGGCAGAGACAGAGACAGAGACAGAGGCAGAGACAGAGACACAGACAGAGACAGTGGGTCAGGTGACAGCGACGGTGTCAGAGGGGGTGGAACAAAGACGGAGACAAGGACGGAGACAGAGACAGTGACAGAGACAGAAACGGAGACAGAGACAGAGTCAGAGATAGAGACAGAGACAGAGACGGAGACGGAGACCGAGACAGAGGCAGAGAGAGAGACAGAGGCAGAGACAGAGACAGAGACAGAGACAGAGACAGAGACAGAGACAGAGTCAGGAACGGAGACAGAGACAGAGACAGAGACAGAGACAGAGACAGAGGCAGGAACGGAGACAGAGACAGAGACAGAGACAGCGACAGTGACAGAGACAGAGACAGAGACAGAGATAGAGACAGAGACAGAGACGGAGCCGGAGACCGAGACAGAGACAGAGACAGAGACAGAGACAGAGACAGATACAGAGACAGAGACAGAGACAGAGACAGAGACAGAGACAGAGACAGAGACAGAGACAGAGACAGAGACAGAGACAGAGACAGAGACAGAGCCAGAGGGAGATCCAGAGACAGAGACGGAGACAGATACAGAGACAGGCGGAGAGACAGCGGCAGAGACAGAGACAGAGACAGAGGCAGAGACAGAGACACAGACAGAGACAGTGGGTCAGGTGACAGCGACGGTGTCAGAGGGGGTGGAACAAAGACGGAGACAAGGACGGAGACAGAGAATGAGACAGAGACAGTGGCAGAGACAGAGACAATGACAGAGACAGAGACAGAGACAGAGACAGAGACAGAGACAGAGACAGAGACAGAGGCAGAGACTGAGACATAGACAGAGACAGAGACAGAGACAGAGACAGAGACAGGGACAGAGACAGAGACAGAGACAGAGACAGAGATAGAGACAGAGACAGAGACGGAGACGGAGACCGAGACAGAGGCAGAGAGAGAGACAGAGGCAGAGACAGAGACAGAGACAGAGACAGAGACAGAGACAGATCCAGAGACAGATCCAGAGACAGATACAGAGACGGAGGGAGAGACAGCGGCAGAGACAGAGACAGAGGGGCAGGTGACAAAGACGGTGTCAGAGGGGGAGGAACAAAGACGGAGACAAGGACGGAGACAGAGAATGAGACAGAGACAGCGGCAGAGACAGAGACAATGACAGAGACAGAGACAGAGACAGAGACAGAGACAGAGACAGGGACAGAGGCAGAGACCGAGACAGAGACAGAGACCGAGACAGAGACAGAGACTGAGACAGAGACAGAGACAGAGACAGAGACAGAGACAGAGACAGAGACAGAGACAGAGACAGAGACAGAGACAGAGACAGAGACAGAGACAGATACAGAGACAGAGACAGAGACAGAGACAGAGACAGAGACAGAGACAGAGATAGAGACAGAGACAGAGACAGAGACAGAGACAGGAACGGAGACAGAGGCAGAGGCAGAGACAGAGACAGAGACAGAGACAGGAACGGAGACAGAGACAGAGACAGAGACAGCGTCAGTGACAGAGACAGAGACAGAGACAGAGATAGAGACAGAGACAGAGACGGAGACGGAGACCGAGACAGAGGCAGAGAGAGAGACAGAGGCAGAGACAGAGACAGAGACAGAGGCAGAGACAGAGACAGAGACAGGAACGGAGACAGAGACAGAGACAGAGACAAAGACAGAGACAGAGGCAGGAACGGAGACAGAGACAGAGACAGAGACAGCGACAGTGACAGAGACAGAGACAGAGACAGAGATAGAGACAGAGACAGAGACGGAGACGGAGACCGAGACAGAGGCAGAGAGAGAGACAGAGGCAGAGACAGAGACAGAGACAGAGACAGATCCAGAGACAGATCCAGAGACAGATACAGAGACAGAGGGCGAGACAGCGGCAGAGACAGAGACAGAGGGGCAGGTGACAAAGACGGTGTCAGAGGGGGAGGAACAAAGACGGAGACAAGGACGGAGACAGAGAATGAGACAGAGACAGTGGCAGAGACAGAGACAATGACAGAGACAGAGACAGAGACAGAGACAGAGACAGAGACAGAGACGGAGACGGAGACACAGGCGGAGGCGGAGACTGAGACAGAGACAGAGACAGTGGCAGAGACACAGACAATGACAGAGACAGGGACAGAGACAGAGACAGAGACAGGAACGGAGACAGAGACAGAGGCAGAGACAGAGACAGAGACAGAGACAGGAACGGAGACAGAGACAGAGACAGAGACAGCGACAGTGACAGAGACAGAGACAGAGACAGAGATAGAGACAGAGACAGAGACGGAGACGGAGACCGAGACAGAGGCAGAGAGAGAGACAGAGGCAGAGACAGAGTCAGAGACAGAGACAGAGACAGAGACAGAGACAGAGACAGAGACAGAGACAGAGACCGAGACAGAGACAGAGACAGAGACAGAGGCAGAGACAGTGACACAGACAGAGACAGTGGGTCAGGTGACAGCGACGGTGTCAGAGGGGGTGGAACAAAGACGGAGACAAGGACGGAGACAGAGAATGAGACAGAGACAGTGGCAGAGACAGAGACAATGACAGAGACAGAGACAGAGACAGAGACAGAGACAGAGGCAGAGACAGAGACATAGACAGAGACAGAGACAGAGACAGAGACAGAGACAGGGACAGAGACAGAGACAGAGACAGAGACAGAGATAGAGACAGAGACAGAGACGGAGACGGAGACCGAGACAGAGGCAGAGAGAGAGACAGAGGCAGAGACAGAGACAGAGACAGAGACAGAGACAGAGACAGATCCAGAGACAGATCCAGAGACAGATACAGAGACAGAGGGAGAGACAGCGGCAGAGACAGAGACAGAGAGGCAGGTGACAAAGACGGTGTCAGAGGGGGAGGAACAAAGACGGAGACAAGGACGGAGACAGAGAATGAGACAGAGACAGCGGCAGAGACAGAGACAATGACAGAGACAGAGACAGAGACAGAGACAGAGACTGAGACAGAGACTGAGACAGAGACAGAGACAGAGACAGAGACACAGGCGGAGGCGGAGACTGAGACAGAGACAGTGGCAGAGACAGAGACAATGACAGAGACAGAGACAGAGACAGAGACAGAGACAGAGACAGAGACAGAGACAGAGACAGAGACAGAGACAGAGACAGAGACAGAGACGGAGACGGAGACACAGGCGGAGGCGGAGACTGAGACAGAGACAGAGACAGTGGCAGAGACAGAGACAATGACAGAGACAGAGACAGAGACAGAGACAGAGACAGAGACAGAGACAGAGACAGAGACAGAGACAGATCCAGAGACAGATCCAGAGACAGATACAGAGACAGAGGGAGAGACAGCGGCAGAGACAGAGACAGAGGGGCAGGTGACAAAGACGGTGTCAGAGGGGGAGGAACAAAGACGGAGACAAGGACGGAGACAGAGAATGAGACAGAGACAGCGGCAGAGACAGAGACAATGACAGAGACAGAGACAGAGACAGAGACAGAGACAGAGACAGGGACAGAGGCAGAGACCGAGACAGAGACAGAGACTGAGACAGAGACTGAGACAGAGACAGAGACAGAGACAGAGACAGAGACAGAGACACAGGCGGAGGCGGAGACTGAGACAGAGACAGTGGCAGAGACAGAGACAATGACAGAGACAGAGACAGAGACTGAGACAGAGACAGAGACAGAGACAGAGACAGAGACAGAGACGGAGACGGAGACACAGGCGGAGGCGGAGACTGAGACAGAGACAGAGACAGTGGCAGAGACAGAGACAATGACAGAGACAGAGACAGAGACAGAGACTGAGACAGAGACAGAGACAGAGACAGAGACAGAGACAGAGACAGAGACAGAGACAGAGACAGATCCAGAGACAGATCCAGAGACAGATACAGAGACAGAGGGAGAGACAGCGGCAGAGACAGAGACAGAGGGGCAGGTGACAAAGACGGTGTCAGAGGGGGAGGAACAAAGACGGAGACAAGGACGGAGACAGAGAATGAGACAGAGACAGTGGCAGAGACAGAGACAATGACAGAGACAATGACAGAGACAGAGACAGAGACAGAGACAGAGACAGAGACAGAGACAGGGACAGAGGCAGAGACCGAGACAGAGACAGAGACTGAGACAGAGACAGAGACAGAGACAGAGACAGAGACAGAGACAGAGACAGAGACAGAGACAGAGACAGAGACAGAGACAGAGACAGAGACAGAGACAGAGACAGAGACAGATACAGAGACAGAGACAGAGACAGAGACAGAGACAGAGACAGAGACAGAGATAGAGACAGAGACAGAGACAGAGACAGGAACGGAGACAGAGACAGAGGCAGAGACAGAGACAGAGACAGAGACAGGAACGGAGACAGAGACAGAGACAGAGACAGCGACAGTGACAGAGACAGAGACAGAGACAGAGATAGAGACAGAGACAGAGACGGAGACGGAGACCGAGACAGAGGCAGAGAGAGAGACAGAGGCAGAGACAGAGACAGAGACAGAGACAGAGACAGAGACAGAGACAGAGTCAGGAACGGAGACAGAGACAGAGACAGAGACAGAGACAGAGACAGAGGCAGGAACGGAGACAGAGACAGAGACAGAGACAGCGACAGTGACAGAGACAGAGACAGAGACAGAGATAGAGACAGAGACAGAGACGGAGACGGAGACCGAGACAGAGACAGAGACAGAGACAGAGACAGAGACAGAGACAGATACAGAGACAGAGACAGAGACAGAGACAGAGACAGAGACAGAGACAGAGACAGAGACAGAGACAGAGACAGAGACAGAGACAGAGCCAGAGGGAGATCCAGAGACAGAGACGGAGACAGATACAGAGACAGGCGGAGAGACAGCGGCAGAGACAGAGACAGAGACAGAGGCAGAGACAGAGACACAGACAGAGACAGTGGGTCAGGTGACAGCGACGGTGTCAGAGGGGGTGGAACAAAGACGGAGACAAGGACGGAGACAGAGACAGTGACAGAGACAGAAACGGAGACAGAGACAGAGTCAGAGACAGAGACAGAGACAGAGACAGAGACAGAGACAGAGACAGAGACAGAGACAGAGACAGAAACAGAGACAGAGACAGAGACAGAGACAGAGACAGCGACAGTGACAGAGACAGAAACGGAGACAGAGACAGAGTCAGAGACAGAGCCAGAGGGAGATCCAGAGACAGAGACGGAGACAGATACAGAGACAGGCGGAGAGACAGCGGCAGAGACAGAGACAGAGACAGAGGCAGAGACAGAGACACAGACAGAGACAGTGGGTCAGGTGACAGCGACGGTGTCAGAGGGGGTGGAACAAAGACGGAGACAAGGACGGAGACAGAGAATGAGACAGAGACAGTGGCAGAGACAGAGACAATGACAGAGACAGAGACAGAGACAGAGACAGAGACAGAGACAGAGACAGAGGCAGAGACAGAGACATAGACAGAGACAGAGACAGAGACAGAGACAGAGACAGGGACAGAGACAGAGACAGAGACAGAGACAGAGATAGAGACAGAGACAGAGACGGAGACGGAGACCGAGACAGAGGCAGAGAGAGAGACAGAGGCAGAGGCAGAGACAGAGACAGAGACAGAGACAGAGACAGATCCAGAGACAGATCCAGAGACAGATACAGAGACAGAGGGAGAGACAGCGGCAGAGACAGAGACAGAGGGGCAGGTGACAAAGACGGTGTCAGAGGGGGAGGAACAAAGACGGAGACAAGGACGGAGACAGAGAATGAGACAGAGACAGCGGCAGAGACAGAGACAATGACAGAGACAGAGACAGAGACAGAGACAGAGACAGAGACAGGGACAGAGGCAGAGACCGAGACAGAGACAGAGACTGAGACAGAGACTGAGACAGAGACAGAGACAGAGACAGAGACAGAGACAGAGACAGAGACACAGGCGGAGGCGGAGACTGAGACAGAGACAGTGGCAGAGACAGAGACAATGACAGAGACAGAGACAGAGACAGAGACAGAGAGAGAGACAGAGACAGAGACAGAGACAGAGACGGAGACGGAGACACAGGCGGAGGCGGAGACTGAGACAGAGACAGAGACAGTGGCAGAGACAGAGACAGAGACAGAGACAGAGACAGAGACAGAGACAGAGACAGAGACAGAGACAGAGACAGAGACAGAGACAGAGACAGGAACGGCGACAGAGACAGATCCAGAGACAGATCCAGAGACAGATACAGAGACAGAGGGAGAGACAGCGGCAGAGACAGAGACAGAGGGGCAGGTGACAAAGACGGTGTCAGAGGGGGAGGAACAAAGACGGAGACAAGGACGGAGACAGAGAATGAGACAGAGACAGCGGCAGAGACAGAGACAATGACAGAGACAGAGACAGAGACAGAGACAGAGACAGAGACAGGGACAGAGGCAGAGACCGAGACAGAGACAGAGACTGAGACAGAGACTGAGACAGAGACAGAGACAGAGACAGAGACAGAGACAGAGACACAGGCGGAGGCGGAGACTGAGACAGAGACAGTGGCAGAGACAGAGACAATGGCAGAGACAGAGACAGAGACAGAGACAGAGACAGAGACAGAGACAGAGACAGAGACAGAGACAGAGACAGAGACGGAGACGGAGACACAGGCGGAGGCGGAGACTGAGACAGAGACAGAGACAGTGGCAGAGACAGAGACAGAGACAGAGACAGAGACAGAGACAGAGACAGAGACAGAGACAGAGACAGAGACAGAGACAGAGACAGAGACAGAGACAGAGACAGAGACAGATACAGAGACAGAGACAGAGACAGAGACAGAGACAGAGATAGAGACAGAGACAGAGACAGAGACAGAGACAGGAACGGAGACAGAGACAGAGGCAGAGACAGAGACAGAGACAGAGACAGGAACGGAGACAGAGACAGAGACAGAGACAGCGACAGTGACAGAGACAGAGACAGAGACAGAGATAGAGACAGAGACAGAGACGGAGACGGAGACCGAGACAGAGGCAGAGAGAGAGACAGAGGCAGAGACAGAGACAGAGACAGAGACAGAGACAGAGACAGAGACAGGAACGGAGACAGAGACAGAGACAGAGACGGAGACACAGGCGGAGGCGGAGACTGAGACAGAGACAGAGACAGTGGCAGAGACAGAGACAATGACAGAGACAGAGACAGAGACAGAGACAGAGACAGAGACAGAGACAGAGACAGAGACAGAGACAGAGACAGAGACAGAGACAGAGACAGAGACAGGAACGGCGACAGAGACAGATCCAGAGACAGATCCAGAGACAGATACAGAGACAGAGACAGAGACAGAGACAGAGACAGAGACAGAGACAGAGACAGAGACAGAGACAGAGACAGAGACAGAGACAGAGACAGAGACAGAGACAGAGACAGAGACAGAGACAGAGACAGAGACAGAGACAGAGACAGAGACAGAGACAGAGACAGAGACAGATACAGAGACAGAGACAGAGACAGAGACAGAGACAGAGACAGAGACAGAGACAGAGATAGAGACAGAGACAGAGACAGAGACAGGAACGGAGACAGAGACAGAGGCAGAGACAGAGACAGAGACAGAGACAGGAACGGAGACAGAGACAGAGACAGAGACAGCGACAGTGACAGAGACAGAGACAGAGACAGAGATAGAGACAGAGACAGAGACGGAGACGGAGACCGAGACAGAGGCAGAGAGAGAGACAGAGGCAGAGACAGAGACAGAGACAGAGACAGAGACAGAGACAGAGTCAGGAACGGAGACAGAGACAGAGACAGAGACAGAGACAGAGACAGAGACAGAGGCAGGAACGGAGACAGAGACAGAGACAGAGACAGCGACAGTGACAGAGACAGAGACAGAGACAGAGATAGAGACAGAGACAGAGACGGAGACGGAGACCGAGACAGAGACAGAGACAGAGACAGAGACAGAGACAGATACAGAGACAGAGACAGAGACAGAGACAGAGACAGAGACAGAGACAGAGACAGAGACAGAGACAGAGACAGAGACAGAGACAGAGACAGAGACAGAGCCAGAGGGAGATCCAGAGACAGAGACGGAGACAGATACAGAGACAGGCGGAGAGACAGCGGCAGAGACAGAGACAGAGACAGAGGCAGAGACAGAGACACAGACAGAGACAGTGGGTCAGGTGACAGCGACGGTGCCAGAGGGGGTGGAACAAAGACGGAGACAAGGACGGAGACAGAGAATGAGACAGAGACAGTGGCAGAGACAGAGACAATGACAGAGACAGAGACAGAGACAGAGACAGAGACAGAGACAGAGACGGAGACGGAGACACAGGCGGAGGCGGAGACTGAGACAGAGACAGAGACAGTGGCAGAGACAGAGACAGTGGCAGAGACAGAGACAATGACAGAGACAGGGACAGAGACAGAGACAGAGACAGAGACAGAGACAGAGACAGAGACAGAGACAGAGACAGAGACAGAGACAGAGACAGAGACAGAGACAGAGACAGAGACAGAGACAGAGACAGAGACAGAGACAGAGACAGAGACAGAGACAGAGACAGAGACAGAGACAGAGACAGAGACAGAGACAGAGACAGAGACAGAGACAGAGACAGAGACAGAGACAGAGACAGAGACAGAGACAGAGACAGAGACAGAGACAGAGACAGAGACAGAGACAGAGACAGAGACAGAGACAGAGACAGAGACAGAGGGAGATCCAGAGACAGAGACAGAGACAGAGACAGAGACAGAGACAGAGACAGAGACAGAGACAGGAACGGAGACAGAGACAGAGACAGAGACAGAGACAGAGACAGAGACAGATCCAGAGACAGATACAGAGACAGAGGGAGAGACAGCGGCAGACACAGAGACAGAGGGGCAGGTGACAAAGACGGTGTCAGAGGAGGAGGAACAAAGACGGAGACAAGGACGGAGACAGAGAATGAGACAGAGACAGTGGCAGAGACAGGGACAGAGGCAGAGACAGAGACAGAGACAGAGACAGGAACGGAGACAGAGACAGAGACAGAGACAGCGACAGTGACAGAGACAGAGACAGAGACAGAGATAGAGACAGAGACAGAGACGGAGACGGAGACCGAGGCAGAGGCAGAGAGAGAGACAGAGGCAGAGACAGAGACAGAGACAGAGACAGAGACAGAGACAGAGACAGGAACGGAGACAGAGACAGAGACAGAGACGGAGACACAGGCGGAGGCGGAGACTGAGACAGAGACAGAGACAGTGGCAGAGACAGAGACAATGACAGAGACAGAGACAGAGACAGAGACAGAGACAGAGACAGAGACAGAGACAGAGACAGAGACAGAGACAGAGACAGAGACAGAGACAGAGACAGAGACAGAGACAGAGACAGAGACAGAGACAGAGACAGAGACAGAGACAGAGATAGAGACAGAGACAGAGACAGAGACAGGAACGGAGACAGAGACAGAGGCAGAGACAGAGACAGAGACAGAGACAGGAACGGAGACAGAGACAGAGACAGAGACAGCGACAGTGACAGAGACAGAGACAGAGACAGAGATAGAGACAGAGACAGAGACGGAGACGGAGACCGAGACAGAGGCAGAGAGAGAGACAGAGGCAGAGACAGAGACAGAGACAGAGACAGAGTCAGAGACAGAGTCAGGAACGGAGACAGAGACAGAGACAGAGACAGAGACAGAGACAGAGGCAGGAACGGAGACAGAGACAGAGACAGAGACAGCGACAGTGACAGAGACAGAGACAGAGACAGAGATAGAGACAGAGACAGAGACGGAGACGGAGACCGAGACAGAGACAGAGACAGAGACAGAGACAGAGACAGATACAGAGACAGAGACAGAGACAGAGACAGAGACAGAGACAGAGACAGAGACAGAGACAGAGACAGAGACAGAGACAGAGACAGAGACAGAGACAGAGCCAGAGGGAGATCCAGAGACAGAGACGGAGACAGATACAGAGACAGGCGGAGAGACAGCGGCAGAGACAGAGACAGAGACAGAGGCAGAGACAGAGACACAGACAGAGACAGTGGGTCAGGTGACAGCGACGGTGCCAGAGGGGGTGGAACAAAGACGGAGACAAGGACGGAGACAGAGAATGAGACAGAGACAGTGGCAGAGACAGAGACAATGACAGAGACAGAGACAGAGACAGAGACAGAGACAGAGACAGAGACGGAGACGGAGACACAGGCGGAGGCGGAGACCGAGACAGAGGCAGAGAGAGAGACAGAGGCAGAGACAGAGACAGAGACAGAGACAGAGCCAGAGACAGAGACAGGAACGGAGACAGAGACAGAGACAGAGACGGAGACACAGGCGGAGGCGGAGACTGAGACAGAGACAGAGACAGTGGCAGAGACAGAGACAATGACAGAGACAGAGACAGAGACAGAGACAGAGACAGAGACAGAGACAGAGACAGAGACAGAGACAGAGACAGAGACAGAGACAGAGACAGAGACAGAGACAGAGACAGAGACAGAGACAGGAACGGCGACAGAGACAGATCCAGAGACAGATCCAGAGACAGATACAGAGACAGAGGGAGAGACAGCGGCAGAGACAGAGACAGAGGGGCAGGTGACAAAGACGGTGTCAGAGGGGGAGGAACAAAGACGGAGACAAGGACGGAGACAGAGAATGGGACAGAGACAGTGGCAGAGACAGAGACAATGACAGAGACAATGACAGAGACAGAGACAGAGACAGAGACAGAGACAGAGACAGAGACAGAGACAGGGACAGAGGCAGAGACCGAGACAGAGACAGAGACTGAGACAGAGACAGAGACAGAGACAGAGACAGAGACAGAGACAGAGACAGAGACAGAGACAGAGACAGAGACAGAGACAGAGACAGAGACAGAGACAGAGACAGAGACAGAGACAGATACAGAGACAGAGACAGAGACAGAGACAGAGACAGAGACAGAGACAGAGACAGAGATAGAGACAGAGACAGAGACAGAGACAGGAACGGAGACAGAGACAGAGGCAGAGACAGAGACAGAGACAGAGACAGGAACGGAGACAGAGACAGAGACAGAGACAGCGACAGTGACAGAGACAGAGACAGAGACAGAGATAGAGACAGAGACAGAGACGGAGACGGAGACCGAGACAGAGGCAGAGAGAGAGACAGAGGCAGAGACAGAGACAGAGACAGAGACAGAGACAGAGACAGAGTCAGGAACGGAGACAGAGACAGAGACAGAGACAGAGACAGAGACAGAGGCAGGAACGGAGACAGAGACAGAGACAGAGACAGCGACAGTGACAGAGACAGAGACAGAGACAGAGATAGAGACAGAGACAGAGACGGAGACGGAGACCGAGACAGAGACAGAGACAGAGACAGAGACAGAGACAGATACAGAGACAGAGACAGAGACAGAGACAGAGACAGAGACAGAGACAGAGACAGAGACAGAGACAGAGACAGAGACAGAGACAGAGACAGAGACAGAGACAGAGCCAGAGGGAGATCCAGAGACAGAGACGGAGACAGATACAGAGACAGGCGGAGAGACAGCGGCAGAGACAGAGACAGAGACAGAGGCAGAGACAGAGACACAGACAGAGACAGTGGGTCAGGTGACAGCGACGGTGCCAGAGGGGGTGGAACAAAGACGGAGACAAGGACGGAGACAGAGAATGAGACAGAGACAGTGGCAGAGACAGAGACAATGACAGAGACAGAGACAGAGACAGAGACAGAGACAGAGACAGAGACGGAGACGGAGACACAGGCGGAGGCGGAGACTGAGACAGAGACAGAGACAGTGGCAGAGACAGAGACAGTGGCAGAGACAGAGACAATGACAGAGACAGGGACAGAGACAGAGACAGAGACAGAGACAGAGACAGAGACAGAGACAGAGACAGAGACAGAGACAGAGACAGAGACAGAGACAGAGACAGAGACAGAGACAGAGACAGAGACAGAGACAGAGACAGAGACAGAGACAGAGACAGAGACAGAGACAGAGACAGAGACAGAGACAGAGACAGAGACAGAGACAGAGACAGAGACAGAGACAGAGACAGAGACAGAGACAGAGACAGAGACAGAGACAGAGACAGAGACAGAGACAGAGACAGAGACAGAGACAGAGACAGAGACAGAGACAGAGACAGAGACAGAGACAGGAACGGAGACAGAGACAGAGACAGAGACAGAGACAGAGACAGAGACAGATCCAGAGACAGATACAGAGACAGAGGGAGAGACAGCGGCAGACACAGAGACAGAGGGGCAGGTGACAAAGACGGTGTCAGAGGAGGAGGAACAAAGACGGAGACAAGGACGGAGACAGAGAATGAGACAGAGACAGTGGCAGAGACAGGGACAGAGGCAGAGACAGAGACAGAGACAGAGACAGGAACGGAGACAGAGACAGAGACAGAGACAGCGACAGTGACAGAGACAGAGACAGAGACAGAGATAGAGACAGAGACAGAGACGGAGACGGAGACCGAGACAGAGGCAGAGAGAGAGACAGAGGCAGAGACAGAGACAGAGACAGAGACAGAGACAGAGACAGAGACAGGAACGGAGACAGAGACAGAGACAGAGACGGAGACACAGGCGGAGGCGGAGACTGAGACAGAGACAGAGACAGTGGCAGAGACAGAGACGATGACAGAGACAGAGACAGAGACAGAGACAGACACAGAGACAGAGACAGAGACAGAGACAGAGACACAGACAGAGACAGAGACAGAGACAGAGACAGAGACAGAGACAGAGACAGAGACAGAGACAGGTACGGCGACAGAGACAGATCCAGAGACAGATCCAGAGACAGATACAGAGACAGAGGGAGAGACAGCGGCAAAGACAGAGACAGAGGGGCAGGTGACAAAGACGGTGACAGAGGGGGAGGAACAAAGACGGAGACAAGGACGGAGACAGAGAATGAGACAGAGACAGTGGCAGAGACAGAGACAATAACAGAGACAATGACAGAGACAGAGACAGAGACAGAGACAGAGACAGAGACAGAGACAGAGACAGGGACAGAGGCAGAGACCGAGACAGAGACAGAGACTGAGACAGAGACAGAGACAGAGACAGAGACAGAGACAGAGACAGAGACAGAGACAGAGACAGAGACAGAGACAGAGACAGAGACAGAGACAGAGACAGAGACAGAGACAGATACAGAGACAGAGACAGAGACAGAGACAGAGACAGAGACAGAGACAGAGATAGAGACAGAGACAGAGACAGAGACAGGAACGGAGACAGAGACAGAGGCAGAGACAGAGACAGAGACAGAGACAGGAACGGAGACAGAGACAGAGACAGAGACAGCGACAGTGACAGAGACAGAGACAGAGACAGAGATAGAGACAGAGACAGAGACGGAGACGGAGACCGAGACAGAGGCAGAGAGAGAGACAGAGGCAGAGACAGAGACAGAGACAGAGACAGAGACAGAGACAGAGTCAGGAACGGAGACAGAGACAGAGACAGAGACAGAGACAGAGACAGAGGCAGGAACGGAGACAGAGACAGAGACAGAGACAGCGACAGTGACAGAGACAGAGACAGAGACAGAGACGGAGACGGAGACCGAGACAGAGACAGAGACAGAGACAGAGACAGAGACAGATACAGAGACAGAGACAGAGACAGAGACAGAGACAGTGACAGAGACAGAGACAGAGACAGAGACAGAGACAGAGACAGAGACAGAGACAGAGCCAGAGGGAGATCCAGAGACAGAGGGAGATCCAGAGACAGAGACGGAGACAGATACAGAGACAGGCGGAGAGACAGCGGCAGAGACAGAGACAGAGACAGAGGCAGAGACAGAGACACAGACAGAGACAGTGGGTCAGGTGACAGCGACGGTGCCAGAGGGGGTGGAACAAAGACGGAGACAAGGACGGAGACAGAGAATGAGACAGAGACAGTGGCAGAGACAGAGACAATGACAGAGACAGAGACAGAGACAGAGACAGAGACAGAGACAGAGACGGAGACGGAGACACAGGCGGAGGCGGAGACTGAGACAGAGACAGAGACAGTGGCAGAGACAGAGACAGTGGCAGAGACAGAGACAATGACAGAGACAGGGACAGAGACAGAGACAGAGACAGAGACAGAGACAGAGACAGAGACAGAGACAGAGACAGAGACAGAGACAGAGACAGAGACAGAGACAGAGACAGAGACAGAGACAGAGACAGAGACAGAGACAGAGACAGAGACAGAGACAGAGACAGAGACAGAGACAGAGACAGAGACAGAGACAGAGACAGAGACAGAGACAGAGACAGAGACAGAGACAGAGACAGAGACAGAGACAGAGACAGAGACAGAGACAGAGACAGAGACAGAGACAGAGACAGAGACAGAGACAGAGACAGAGACAGAGACAGAGACAGAGACAGAGACAGAGACAGAGACAGAGACAGAGACAGAGACAGAGACAGAGACAGAGGGAGATCCAGAGACAGAGACAGAGACAGAGACAGAGACAGAGACAGAGACAGAGACAGGAACGGAGACAGAGACAGAGACAGAGACAGAGACAGAGACAGAGACAGATCCAGAGACAGATACAGAGACAGAGGGAGAGACAGCGGCAGACACAGAGACAGAGGGGCAGGTGACAAAGACGGTGTCAGAGGAGGAGGAACAAAGACGGAGACAAGGACGGAGACAGAGAATGAGACAGAGACAGTGGCAGAGACAGGGACAGAGGCAGAGACCGAGACAGAGACAGAGACTGTGACAGAGACTGATACAGAGACAGAGACAGAGACAGAGACAGAGACACAGGCGGAGGCGGAGACAGAGACAGAGACAGTGGCAGAGACAGAGACAATGACAGAGACAGAGACAGAGACAGAGGCAGGGACAGAGACAGAGACTGAGACAGCGACAGAGATAGAGATCGAGACAGAGACAAAGACAGAGACGGAGACAGAGACAGATACAGAGACAGAGACAGCGACAGTGACAGAGACGGAAACGGAGACAGAGACAGAGTCAGAGACAGAGCCAGGGGGAGATCCAGAGACAGAGACGGAGACAGATGCAGAGACAGACGGAGAGACAGCGGCAGAGACAGAGACAGAGACAGAGGCAGAGACAGAGACACAGACAGAGACAGTGGGTCAGGTGACAGCGACGGTGTCAGAGGGGGTGGAACGAAGACGGAGACAAGGACGGAGACAGAGAATGAGACAGAGACAGTGGCAGAGACAGAGACAATGACAGAGACAGAGACAGAGACAGAGACAGAGACAGAGACAGAGGGAGATCCAGAGACAGAGACAGAGACAGAGACAGAGACAGAGACAGAGACAGAGACAGGAACGGAGACAGAGACAGAGACAGAGACAGAGACAGAGACAGAGACAGAGACAGATCCAGAGACAGATACAGAGACAGAGGGAGAGACAGCGGCAGACACAGAGACAGAGGGGCAGGTGACAAAGACGGTGTCAGAGGGGGGGAACAAAGACGGAGACAAGGACGGAGACAGAGAATGAGACGGAGACAGTGGCAGAGACAGAGACAGAGACAGAGACAGAGTCAGAGTCAGAGACAGAGACAGAGACAGAGACAGAGACAGAGACAGAGACAGAGACAGAGACAGAGACAGAGACAGAGACAGAGACAGAGACAGAGACAGAGACAGAGACAGAGACAGAGGCAGAGGCAGAGACAGAGACAGAGACAGAGACAGAGACAGAGACAGAGACAGAGACAGAGACAGAGACACAGACAGAGACAGAGACAGAGACAGAGACAGAGACAGAGACAGAGACAGAGACAGAGACAGAGATAGAGACAGAGACAGAGACGGAGACAGAGACAGAGACAGAGACAGAGACAGAGACAGAGACAGAGACAGAGACAGAGACAGAGACAGAGACAGAGACAGAGACAGAGACGGAGACGGAGACAGAGACAGAGACGGAGACAGAGGCAGAGACAGAGACAGAGACAGAGACAGAGACAGAGACAGAGACAGAGACAGAGACAGAGACAGTGACAGAGACACAGGCGGAGGCGGAGACTGAGACAGAGACAGTGGCAGAGACAGAGACAATGACAGAGTCAGAGACAGAGACAGAGACAGAGGCAGGGACAGAGACAGAGACAGGAACGGAGACAGAGACAGAGACAGAGACAGAGACAGCGACAGAGACAGGGACAGAGGCAGAGGCCGAGACGGAGACAGAGACTGAGACAGAGACAGAGACAGAGACAGAGACAGAGACAGAGACAGAGACAGAGACAGAGACAGAGACAGAGACAGAGACAGAGACAGAGACAGAGACAGAGACAGAGACAGAGACAGAGACAGAGAGAGAGACAGAGGCAGAGACAGAGACAGAGGCAGGGACAGAGACAGAGACTGAGACAGCGACAGAGATAGAGATCGAGACAGAGACAAAGACAGAGACGGAGACAGAGACAGAGACAGATACAGAGACAGAGACAGCGACAGTGACAGAGACAGAAACGGAGACAGAGACAGAGTCAGAGACAGAGCCAGGGGGAGATCCAGAGACAGAGACGGAGACAGATACAGAGACAGACGGAGAGACAGCGGCAGAGACAGAGACAGAGACAGAGGCAGAGACAGAGACACAGACAGAGACAGTGGGTCAGGTGATAGCGACGGTGTCAGAGGGGGTGGAACAAAGACGGAGACAAGGACGCAGACAGAGAATGAGACAGAGACAGTGGCAGAGACAGAGACAATGACAGAGACAGAGACAGAGACAGAGACAGAGACAGAGACAGAGACAGAGACAGAGACAGAGACAGAGACAGAGACAGAGACAGAGACAGAGACAGAGACAGAGACAGAGACAGAGACAGAGACAGAGACAGAGACAGAGACAGAGACAGAGACAGAGACAGAGACAGAGACAGAGACAGAGACAGAGACAGAGACAGAGACAGATCCAGAGACAGATACGGAGACAGAGGGAGAGACAGCGGCAGAGACAGAGACAGAGGGGCAGGTGACAAAGACGGTGTCAGAGGAGGAGGAACAAAGACGGAGACAAGGACGGAGACAGATAATGAGACAGAGAGAGTGGCAGAGACAGGGACAGAGGCAGAGACCGAGACAGAGACAGAGACTGAGACAGAGACTGAGACAGAGACAAAGACAGAGACAGAGACAGAGACAGAGACAGAGACAGAGACAGAGACAGAGACACAGGCGGAGGCGGAGACAGAGACAGAGACAGTGGCAGAGACAGAGACAATGACAGAGACAGAGACAGAGACAGAGACAGAGGCAGGGACAGAGACAGAGACTGAGACAGCGACAGAGATAGAGATCGAGACAGAGACAAAGACAGAGACGGAGACAGAGACAGATACAGAGACAGAGACAGCGACAGTGACAGAGACAGAAACGGAGACAGAGACAGAGTCAGAGACAGAGCCAGGGGGAGATCCAGAGACAGTGACGGGGACAGATACAGAGACAGACGGAGAGACAGCGGCAGAGACAGAGACAGAGACAGAGGCAGAGACAGAGACACAGACAGAGACAGTGGGTCAGGTGACAGCGACGGTGTCAGAGGGGGTGGAACAAAGACGGAGACAAGGACGGAGACAGAGAATGAGACAGAGGCAGTGGCAGAGACAGAGACAATGACAGAGACAGAGACAGAGACAGAGACAGAGACAGAGACAGCGACAGAGACAGAGACAGAGACAGAGACAGAGACAGAGACAGAGACAGAGACAGAGACAGAGACAGAGACAGAGACAGAGACAGAGACAGAGACAGAGACAGAGACAGAGACAGAGACAGAGACAGAGACAGAGACAGAGACAGAGACAGAGACAGAGACAGAGACAGAGACAGAGACAGAGACAATGACAGAGACAGAGACAGAGACAGAGACAGAGGCAGAGACAGAGACAGAGACAGAGACAGGAACGGGGACAGAGACAGAGACAGAGACAGCGACAGTGACAGGGACAGAGACAGAGACAGAGATAGAGACAGAGACAGAGACGGAGACGGAGACCGAGACAGAGGCAGAGAGAGAGACAGAGGCAGAGACAGAGACAGAGACAGAGACAGAGAGAGATCCAGAGACAGATCCAGAGACAGATACAGAGACAGAGGGAGAGACAGCGGCAGAGACAGAGACAGAGTGGCAGGTGACAAAGACGGTGTCAGAGGAGGAGGAACAAAGACGGAGACAAGGACGGAGACGGAGAATGAGACAGAGACAGTGGCAGAGACAGGGACAGAGGCAGAGACCGAGACAGAGACAGAGACTGAGACAGAGACTGAGACAGAGACAGAGACAGAGACAGAGACAGCGACAGAGACAGAGACAGAGACAGAGACAGAGACAGAGACAGAGACAGAGACAGAGACAGAGACAGAGACAGAGACAGAGACAGAGACAGAGACAGAGACAGAGACAGAGACAGAGACAGAGACAGAGACAGAGACAGAGACAGAGACAGAGACAGAGACAGAGACAGAGACAGAGACAGAGACAGAGACAGAGACAGAGACAGAGACAGAGACAGAGACAGAGACAGAGACAGAGACAAAGAGAGAGACAGAGGCAGAGACAGAGACAGAGGCAGAGACAGAGACAGAGACAGATCCAGAGACAGAGACAGAGACAGAGACAGAGACAGAGACAGAGACAGAGACAGAGACAGAGACAGAGACAGAGACAGAGACAGAGACAGAGACAGAGACAGAGACAAAGAGAGAGACAGAGGCAGAGACAGAGACAGAGACAGAGACAGAGACAGAGACAGAGACAGAGACAGAGACAGAGACAGAGACAGAGACAGAGACAGAGACAGAGACAGAGACAGGAACGGAGACAGAGACAGAGACAGAGACAGAGACAGAGACAGGAACGGGGAAAGAGACAGAGACAGAGACAGCGACAGTGACAGGGACAGAGACAGATACAGAGATAGTGACAGGGACAGAGACGGAGACGGAGACCGAGACAGAGGCAGAGAGAGAGACAGAGGCAGAGACAGAGACAGAGACAGAGACAGAGACAGAGACAGATCCAGAGACAGATCCAGAGACAGATACAGAGACAGAGGGAGAGACAGCGGCAGAGACAGAGACAGAGGGGCAGGTGACAAAGACGGTGTCAGAGGAGGAGGAACAAAGACGGAGACAAGGACGGAGACAGAGAATGAGACAGAGACAGTGGCAGAGACAGAGACAATGACAGAGACAGAGACAGAGACAGAGACAGAGACAGAGACAGAGACAGAGACAGAGACAGAGACAGAGACAGAGACAGAGACAGAGACAGAGACAGAGACAGAGACAGAGACAGAGACAGAGACAGAGACAGAGACAGAGACAGAGACAGAGACAGAGACAGAGACAGAGACAGAGACAGAGACAGAGACAGAGACAGAGACAGAGACAGAGACAGAGACAGAGACAGAGACAGAGACAGAGACAGAGACAGAGACAGAGACAAAGAGAGAGACAGAGGCAGAGACAGAGACAGAGGCAGAGACAGAGAGAGAGACAGATCCAGAGACAGAGACAGAGACAGAGACAGAGACAGAGACAGAGACAGAGACAGAGACAGAGACAGAGACAGAGACAGAGACAGAGACAGAGACAGAGACAGAGACAGAGACAGAGACAGAGACAAAGAGAGAGACAGAGGCAGAGACAGAGACAGAGACAGAGACAGAGACAGAGACAGAGACAGAGACAGAGGCAGGGACAGAGACAGAGACTGAGACAGCGACAGAGATAGAGATCGAGACAGAGACAAAGACAGAGACGGAGACAGAGACAGATACAGAGACAGAGACAGCGACAGTGACAGAGACGGAAACGGAGACAGAGACAGAGTCAGAGACAGAGCCAGGGGGAGATCCAGGGACAGAGACGGAGACAGATGCAGAGACAGACGGAGAGACAGCGGCAGAGACAGAGACAGAGACAGAGGCAGAGACAGAGACACAGACAGAGACAGTGGGTCAGGTGACAGCGACGGTGTCAGAGGGGGTGGAACAAAGACGGAGACAAGGACGGAGACAGAGAATGAGACAGAGACAGTGGCAGAGACAGAGACAATGACAGAGACAGAGACAGAGACAGAGACAGAGACAGAGACAGAGGGAGATCCAGAGACAGAGACAGAGACAGAGACAGAGACAGAGACAGAGACAGAGACAGAGACAGAGACAGGAACGGAGACAGAGACAGAGACAGAGACAGAGACAGAGACAGAGACAGAGACAGATCCAGAGACAGATACAGAGACAGAGGGAGAGACAGCGGCAGACACAGAGACAGAGGGGCAGGTGACAAAGACGGTGTCAGAGGGGGGGAACAAAGACGGAGACAAGGACGGAGACAGAGAATGAGACGGAGACAGTGGCAGAGACAGAGACAGAGACAGAGACAGAGTCAGAGTCAGAGACAGAGACAGAGACAGAGACAGAGACAGAGACAGAGACAGAGACAGAGACAGAGACAGAGACAGAGACAGAGACAGAGACAGAGACAGAGACAGAGACAGAGACAGAGACAGAGACAGAGACAGAGGCAGAGACAGAGACAGAGACAGAGACAGAGACAGAGACAGAGACAGAGACAGAGACAGAGACACAGACAGAGACAGAGACAGAGACAGAGACAGAGACAGAGACAGAGACAGAGACAGAGACAGAGATAGAGACAGAGACAGAGACGGAGACAGAGACAGAGACAGAGACAGAGACAGAGACAGAGACAGAGACAGAGACAGAGACAGAGACAGAGACAGAGACAGAGACAGAGACGGAGACGGAGACAGAGACAGAGACGGAGACAGAGGCAGAGACAGAGACAGAGACAGAGACAGAGACAGAGACAGAGACAGAGACAGAGACAGAGACAGAGACAGTGACAGAGACACAGGCGGAGGCGGAGACTGAGACAGAGACAGTGGCAGAGACAGAGACAATGACAGAGTCAGAGACAGAGACAGAGACAGAGGCAGGGACAGAGACAGAGACAGGAACGGAGACAGAGACAGAGACAGAGACAGAGACAGCGACAGAGACAGGGACAGAGGCAGAGGCCGAGACGGAGACAGAGACTGAGACAGAGACAGAGACAGAGACAGAGACAGAGACAGAGACAGAGACAGAGACAGAGACAGAGACAGAGACAGAGACAGAGACAGAGACAGAGACAGAGACAGAGACAGAGACAGAGACAGAGAGAGAGACAGAGGCAGAGACAGAGACAGAGGCAGGGACAGAGACAGAGACTGAGACAGCGACAGAGATAGAGATCGAGACATAGACAAAGACAGAGACGGAGACAGAGACAGATACAGAGACAGAGACAGCGACAGTGACAGAGACAGAAACGGAGACAGAGACAGAGTCAGAGACAGAGCCAGGGGGAGATCCAGAGACAGAGACGGAGACAGATACAGAGACAGACGGAGAGACAGCGGCAGAGACAGAGACAGAGACAGAGGCAGAGACAGAGACACAGACAGAGACAGTGGGTCAGGTGATAGCGACGGTGTCAGAGGGGGTGGAACAAAGACGGAGACAAGGACGCAGACAGAGAATGAGACAGAGACAGTGGCAGAGACAGAGACAATGACAGAGACAGAGACAGAGACAGAGACAGAGACAGAGACAGAGACAGAGACAGAGACAGAGACAGAGACAGAGACAGAGACAGAGACAGAGACAGAGACAGAGACAGAGACAGAGACAGAGACAGAGACAGAGACAGAGACAGAGACAGAGACAGAGACAGAGACAGAGACAGAGACAGAGACAGAGACAGAGACAGAGACAGAGACAGAGACAGAGACAGAGACAGAGACAGAGACAGAGACAGAGACAGATCCAGAGACAGATACAGAGACAGAGGGAGAGACAGCGGCAGAGACAGAGACAGAGGGGCAGGTGACAAAGACGGTGTCAGAGGAGGAGGAACAAAGACGGAGACAAGGACGGAGACAGATAATGAGACAGAGAGAGTGGCAGAGACAGGGACAGAGGCAGAGACCGAGACAGAGACAGAGACTGAGACAGAGACTGAGACAGAGACAAAGACAGAGACAGAGACAGAGACAGAGACAGAGACAGAGACAGAGACAGAGACACAGGCGGAGGCGGAGACAGAGACAGAGACAGTGGCAGAGACAGAGACAATGACAGAGACAGAGACAGAGACAGAGACAGAGGCAGGGACAGAGACAGAGACTGAGACAGCGACAGAGATAGAGATCGAGACAGAGACAAAGACAGAGACGGAGACAGAGACAGATACAGAGACAGAGACAGCGACAGTGACAGAGACAGAAACGGAGACAGAGACAGAGTCAGAGACAGAGCCAGGGGGAGATCCAGAGACAGTGACGGGGACAGATACAGAGACAGACGGAGAGACAGCGGCAGAGACAGAGACAGAGACAGAGGCAGAGACAGAGACACAGACAGAGACAGTGGGTCAGGTGACAGCGACGGTGTCAGAGGGGGTGGAACAAAGACGGAGACAAGGACGGAGACAGAGAATGAGACAGAGACAGTGGCAGAGACAGAGACAATGACAGAGACAGAGACAGAGACAGAGACAGAGACAGAGACAGCGACAGAGACAGAGACAGAGACAGAGACAGAGACAGAGACAGAGACAGAGACAGAGACAGAGACAGAGACAGAGACAGAGACAGAGACAGAGACAGAGACAGAGACAGAGACAGAGACAGAGACAGAGACAGAGACAGAGACAGAGACAGAGACAGAGACAGAGACAGAGACAGAGACAGAGACAATGACAGAGACAGAGACAGAGACAGAGACAGAGGCAGAGA
>CAMAOD020000028.1:765000-775000 GCA_945859595.2 Megachile willughbiella | reverse complement strand
GTCAGAGACAGAGCCAGGGGGAGATCCAGAGACAGAGACGGAGACAGATACAGAGACAGACGGAGAGACACCGGCAGAGACAGAGACAGAGACAGAGGCAGAGACAGAGACACAGACAGAGACAGTGGGTCAGGTGACAGCGACGGTGTCAGAGGGGGTGGAACAAAGACGGAGACAAGGACGGAGACAGAGAATGAGACAGAGACAGTGGCAGAGACAGAGACAATGACAGAGACAGAGACAGAGACAGAGACAGAGACAGAGACAGAGACAGAGACAGAGACAGAGACAGAGACAGAGACAGAGACAGAGACAGAGACAGAGACAGAGACAGAGACAGATACAGAGACAATGACAGAGACAGAGACAGAGACAGAGACAGAGACAGAGAGAGAGACAGAGACAGAGACAGAGACAGAGACAGAGACAGAGACAGAGACAGAGACAGAGACAGAGACAGAGACAGAGACAGAGACAGAGACAGAGACAGAGACAGAGACAGAGACAGAGGGAGATCCATAGACAGAGACAGAGACAGAGACAGAGACAGAGACAGAGACAGGAACGGAGACAGAGACAGAGACAGAGACAGAGACAGAGACAGATCCAGAGACAGATACAGAGACAGAGGGAGAGACAGCGGCAGACACAGAGACAGAGGGGCAGGTGACAAAGACGGTGTCAGAGGTGGGGAACAAAGACGGAGACAAGGACGGAGACAGAGAATGAGACAGAGACAGTGGCAGAGACAGAGACAATGACAGAGACAGATACAGAGACAGAGACAGAGACAGGGACAGAGGCAGAGACCGAGACAGAGACAGTGACAGGGACAGAGACAGAGACAGAGACAGAGACAGAGACAGAGAGAGAGACAGAGGCAGAGACAGAGACAGAGGCAGGGACAGAGACAGAGACTGAGACTGCGACAGAGATAGAGATCGAGACAGAGACAAAGACAGAGACGGAGACAGAGACAGATACAGAGACAGAGACAGAGACAGCGACAGTGACAGAGACAGAGACAGAGACAGAGACAGAGACAGAGACAGAGACAGAGAGAGAGACAGAGGCAGAGACAGAGACAGAGGCAGGGACAGAGACAGAGACAGGAACGGAGACAGAGACAGAGACAGAGACAGAGACAGAGACAGAGACAGGAACGGGGACAGAGACAGAGACAGAGACAGCGACAGTGACAGGGACAGAGACAGAGACAGAGATAGAGACAGAGACAGAGACGGAGACGGAGACCGAGACAGAGGCAGAGAGAGAGACAGAGGCAGAGACAGAGACAGAGACAGAGACAGAGACAGATCCAGAGACAGATCCAGAGACAGATACAGAGACAGAGGGAGAGACAGCGGCAGAGACAGAGACAGAGACAGAGACAGAGACAGAGACAGAGACAGAGACAGAGACAGAGACAGAGACAGAGACAGAGACAGAGACAGAGACAGAGACAGAGACAGAGACAGAGACAGAGACAGAGACAGAGACAGAGACAGAGACAGTGACAGAGACAGAGACACAGGCGGAGGCGGAGACTGAGAACAGAGACAGCGACAGAGACAGAGACAGAGACAGAGACAGAGACAGAGGCAGAGACAGAGACAGAGACAGAGACAGAGACAGAGACAGAGACAGAGACAGAGACAGAGACAGAGACAGAGACAGAGACACAGACAGAGACAGAGACAGAGACAGGAACGGAGACAGAGACAGAGACAGAGACAGCGACAGTGACAGAGACAATGACAGAGACAGAGACAGAGACAGAGACAGAGACAGAGGCAGGGACAGAGACAGAGACTGAGACAGCGACAGAGATAGAGATCGAGACAGAGACAAAGACAGAGACGGAGACAGAGACAGATACAGAGACAGAGACAGCGACAGTGACAGAGACAGAAACGGAGACAGAGACAGAGTCAGAGACAGAGCCAGGGGGAGATCCAGAGACAGAGACGGAGACAGATACAGAGACAGACGGAGAGACAGCGGCAGAGACAGAGACAGAGACAGAGGCAGAGACAGAGACACAGGCAGAGACAGTGGGTCAGGTGACAGCGACGGTGTCAGAGGGGGTGGAACAAAGACGGAGACAAGGACGGAGACAGAGAATGAGACAGAGACAGTGGCAGAGACAGAGACAATGACAGAGACAGAGACAGAGACAGAGACAGAGACAGAGACAGAGACAGAGACAGAGACAGAGACAGAGACAGAGACAGAGACAGAGACAGAGACAGAGACAGAGACAGAGACAGAGACAGAGACAGAGACAGAGACAGAGACAGAGACAGAGACAGAGACAGCGACAGTGACAGAGACAGAAACGGAGACAGAGACAGAGTCAGAGACAGAGCCAGAGGGAGATCCAGAGACAGAGACGGAGACAGATACAGAGACAGCGACAGAGATAGAGATCGAGACAGAGACAAAGACAGAGACGGAGACAGAGACAGATACAGAGACAGAGACAGCGACAGTGACAGAGACAGAAACGGAGACAGAGACAGAGTCAGAGACAGAGCCAGGGGGAGATCCAGAGACAGAGACGGAGACAGATACAGAGACAGACGGAGAGACAGCGGCAGAGACAGAGACAGAGACAGAGGCAGAGACAGAGACACAGGCAGAGACAGTGGGTCAGGTGACAGCGACGGTGTCAGAGGGGGTGGAACAAAGACGGAGACAAGGACGGAGACAGAGAATGAGACAGAGACAGTGGCAGAGACAGAGACAATGACAGAGACAGAGACAGAGACAGAGACAGAGACAGAGACAGAGACAGAGACAGAGACAGAGACAGAGACAGAGACAGAGACAGAGACAGAGACAGAGACAGAGACAGAGACAGAGACAGAGACAGAGACAGAGACAGAGACAGAGACAGATACAGAGACAATGACAGAGACAGAGACAGAGACAGAGACAGAGACAGAGAGAGAGACAGAGACAGAGACAGAGACAGAGACAGAGACAGAGACAGAGACAGAGACAGAGACAGAGACAGAGACAGAGACAGAGACAGAGACAGAGGGAGAGACAGCGGCAGAGACAGAGACAGAGGGGCAGGTGACAAAGACGGTGTCAGAGGGGGAGGAACAAAGACGGAGACAAGGACAGAGACAGAGACAGAGACAGAGACAGAGACAGAGACAGAGACAGAGACGGAGACAGAGACAGAGACAGAGACAGAGACAGAGACAGAGACAGAGACAGAGACAGAGACAGAGACAGAGACAGAGACAGAGACAGAGGCAGAGACAGAGTCAGAGACAGAGACAGAGACAGAGACGGAGATAGAGACAGAGACAATGACAGAGACAGAGACAGAGGCAGAGACAGAGACAGAGAGAGAGACAGAGACAGAGACAGAGACAGAGACAGAGACAGAGACAGAGACAGAGACAGAGACAGAGACAGAGACAGAGACAGAGACAGAGACAGAGACAGAGACAGAGGGAGATCCAGAGACAGAGACAGAGACAGAGACAGAGACAGAGACAGAGACAGGGACAGAGGCAGAGACCGAGACAGAGACAGTGACAGGGACAGAGACAGGGACAGAGATAGAGACAGAGACAGAGACGCAGACGGAGACCGAGACAGAGACAGAGACAGAGACAGAGACAGAGACAGAGACAGAGACAGAGACAGAGACAGAGACAGAGGCAGAGACAGAGACAGAGACAGAGACAGAGACAGAGACAGAGACAGAGACAGAGACAGAGACAGAGACAGAGACAGAGACGGAGACAGAGACGGAGACAGAGACAGAGACGGAGACAGAGGCAGAGACAGAGACAGAGACAGAGTCAGAGACAGAGCCAGAGAGAGATCCAGAGACTGAGACGGAGACAGATACAGAGACAAAGACGGAGACAGCGGCAGAGACAGAGACAGAGACAGAGGCAGAGACAGAGACACAGACAGAGACAGAGGGGCACGTGACAAAGACGGTGTCAGTGGGGGAGGAACAAAGAAGGAGACAAGGACGGAGACAGAGAATGATACAGAGACAGTGGCACAGACAGAGACAATGACAGGGACAGAGACAGAGACAGAGACAGAGACAGAGACTGAGACAGCGACAGGGTCTGGGAGAGGGACAGGGACAGAGACAGAGACAGAGGCAGAGACAGAGACAGAAACGGAGACAGAGACAGAGTCAGAGGCAGAGGGACAGGAGACAAAGACGGAGACACGGAAGGAGAAAAAGACGGAGACAGAGACAGAGACAGAGACAGAGACGGAGACGGAGACAGAGACAGAGACAGAGACCGAGACCGAGACAGAGACAGAGACAGAGACATAGACAGAGACAGAGACAGAGACAGAGACAGAGACAGAGACAGAGACAGAGACAGAGACAGAGACAGAGACAGAGACAGAGACAGAGACAGAGACAGAGACAGAGACAGAGGCAGAGAGAGAGACAGAGGCAGAGACAGAGACAGAGACAGAGACAGATCCAGAGACAGATACAGAGACAGAGACAGAGACAGAGACAGAGACAGAGACAGAGACAGAGACAGAGACAGAGACAGAGACAGAGACAGAGACAGAGACAGAGACAGAGACAGAGACAGAGACAGAGACAGAGACAGAGACAGAGACAGAGATAGAGACAGAGACAGAGACGGAGACGGAGACCGAGACAGAGGCAGAGAGAGAGGCAGAGGCAGAGACAGAGACAGAGACAGAGACAGAGACAGAGACAGATCCAGAGACAGATCCAGAGACAGATACAGAGACAGAGGGAGAGACAGCGGCAGAGACAGAGACAGAGGGGCAGGTGACAAAGACGGAGACAAGGACGGAGACAGAGAATGAGACAGAGACAGTGGCAGAGACAGAGACAATGACAGAGACAGAGACAGAGACAGAGACAGAGACAGAGACAGGGACAGAGGCAGAGACCGAGACAGAGACAGAGACTGAGACAGAGACTGAGACAGGGACAGAGACAGAGACAGAGACAGAGACAGAGACAGAGACACAGGCGGAGGCGGAGACTGAGACAGAGACAGTGGCAGAGACAGAGACAATGACAGAGACAGAGACAGAGACAGAGACAGCGGCAGGGACAGAGACAGAGACTGAGACAGCGACAGAGATAGAGATCGAGACAGAGACAAAGACAGAGACGGAGACAGAGACAGAGACAGAGACAGAGACAGAGACAGCGACAGTGACAGAGACAGAAACGGAGACAGAGACAGAGTCAGAGACAGAGCCAGAGGGAGATCCAGAGACAGAGACGGAGACAGATACAGAGACAGACGGAGAGACAGCGGCAGAGACAGAGACAGAGACAGAGGCAGAGACAGAGACACAGACAGAGACAGTGGGTCAGGTGACAGCGACGGTGTCAGAGGGGGTGGAACAAAGACGGAGACAAGGACGGAGACAGAGAATGAGACAGAGACAGTGGCAGAGACAGAGACAATGACAGAGACAGAGACAGAGACAGAGACAGAGACAGAGACAGAGACGGAGACGGAGACACAGGCAGAGGCGGAGACTGAGACAGAGACAGAGACAGAGACAGAGATAGAGACAGAGACAGAGACGGAGACGGAGACCGAGACAGAGGCAGAGAGAGAGACAGAGGCAGAGACAGAGACAGAGACAGAGACAGAGACAGAGACAGAGACAGAGACAGAGACAGAGACAGAGACAGAGACAGAGACAGAGACAGAGACAGAGACAGAGACAGAGACAGAGACAGAGACAGAGACAGAGACAGAGACAGAGACAGAGACAGAGACAGAGACAGAGACAGAGACAGAGACAGAGACAGAGACAGAGACAGAGACGGAGACAGAGACGGAGACAGAGACAGAGACAGAGACAGAGACAGAGACAGAGACAGAGACAGAGACACAGGCGGAGGCGGAGACTGAGACAGAGACAGAGACACAGGCGGAGGCGGAGACTGAGACAGAGACAGTGGCAGAGACAGAGACAATGACAGAGACAGAGACAGAGACAGGGACAGAGGCAGGGACAGAGACAGAGACTGAGACAGAGACAGAGACAGAGACAGAGACAGAGACGGAGACAGAGACAGAGACAGAGACAGAGACAGAGGCAGAGACGGAGACAGAGACAGAGACAGAGACAGAGACAGAGATAGAGACAGAGACAGAGACGGAGACGGAGACCGAGACAGAGGCAGAGAGAGAGACAGAGGCAGAGACAGAGACAGAGACAGAGACAGAGACAGAGACAGAGACAGATCCAGAGACAGACACAGAGACAGAGGGAGAGACAGCGGCAGAGACAGAGACAGAGGGGCAGGTGACAAAGACGGTGTCAGAGGGGGAGGAACAAAGACGGAGACAAGGACGGAGACAGAGAATGAGACAGAGACAGTGGCAGAGAGAGAGACAATGACAGAGACAGAGACAGAGACAGAGACAGGGACAGAGGCAGAGACCGAGACAGAGACAGAGACTGAGACAGAGATTGAGACAGAGACAGAGACAGAGACAGAGACAGAGACAGAGACAGAGACAGAGACAGAGACAGAGACAGAGACAGAGGCAGAGACAGAGACAGGGACAGAGACAGGGACAGAGACAGAGACAGAGACAGAGACAGAGACAGAGACAGAGACAGAGACAGAGACAGAGACAGAGACAGAGACAGAGACAGAGACAGAGACAGAGACAGGGACAGAGACAGGGACAGAGACAGGAACGGAGACAGAGACAGAGACAGAGACAGCGACAGTGACAGAGACAGAGACAGAGACAGAGACAGAGATAGAGACAGAGACAGAGACGGAGAGGGAGACCGAGACAGAGGCAGAGAGAGAGACAGAGGCAGAGACAGAGACAGAGACGGAGACAGAGACAGAGACAGATCCAGAGACAGATACAGAGACAGAGGGAGAGACAGCGGCAGACACAGAGACAGAGGGGCAGGTGACAAAGACGGTGTCAGAGGGGGAGGAACAAAGACGGAGACAAGGACGGAGACAGAGAATGAGACAGAGACAGTAGCAGAGACAGAGACAATGACACAGACATAGACAGAGACAGAGACAGAGACAGGGACAGAGGCAGAGACCGAGACAGAGACAGAGACTGAGACAGAGACTGAGACAGAGACAGAGACAGAGACAGAGACAGAGACAGAGACCGAGACCGAGACAGAGACAGAGACAGAGACATAGACAGAGACATAGACAGAGACAGAGACAGAGACAGAGACAGAGACAGAGACAGAGACAGAGACACAGACAGAGACAGAGACAGAGACAGAGACAGAGACAGAGACAGAGACAGAGACGGAGACAGAGACAGAGACAGAGAGAGAGACAGAGACAGAGACAGAGACAGAGACAGAGACAGAGACAGAGACAGAGACAGAGACAGAGACAGAGACAGAGACAGAGACAGAGACAGAGACAGAGACAGAGACAGAGACAGAGACAGAGAGAGAGACAGAGGCAGAGACAGAGACAGAGACAGAGACAGAGACAGAGACAGAGACAGAGACAGAGACAGAGACAGAGACAGAGACAGAGACAGAGACAGAGACAGAGACAGAGACGGAGACCGAGACAGAGGCAGAGAGAGAGATAGAGATCGAGACAGAGACAAAAACAGAGACAGAGACAGAGACAGAGACAGAGACAGAGACAGAAACAGAGACAGAGACAGAGACAGAGACAGAGACAGAGACAGAGACAGAGACAGAGACAGAGACAGAGACAGAGACAGAGACAGAGACAGAGACAGAGACAGAGACAGAGACAGAGACAGAGACAGGGACAGAGACAGGGACAGAGACAGAGACAGAGACAGAGACAGAGACAGAGACAGAGACAGAGACAGAGACAGAGACAGAGACACAGACAGAGACAGAGACAGAGACAGGAACGGAGACAGAGACAGAGACAGAGACAGCGACAGTGACAGAGACAGAGACAGAGACAGAGATAGAGACAGAGACAGAGACGGAGAGGGAGACCGAGACAGAGGCAGAGAGAGAGACAGAGGCAGGGACAGAGACAGAGACAGAGACAGAGACAGATACAGAGACAGAGGGAGAGACAGCGGCAGACAAAGAGACAGAGGGGCAGGTGACAAAGACGGTGTCAGAGGGGGAGGAACAAAGACGGAGACAAGGACGGAGACAGAGAATGAGACAGAGACAGTGGCAGAGACAGAGACAATGACAGAGACATAGACAGAGACAGAGACAGAGACAGGGACAGAGGCAGAGACCGAGACAGAGACAGAGACTGGGACAGAGACTGAGACAGAGACAGAGACAGAGACAGAGACAGAGACAGATACAGAGACAGAAACAGAGACAGAGACAGTGACAGAGACAGAGACAGAGACACAGGCGGAGGCGGAGACTGAGACAGAGACAGTGGCAGAGACAGAGACAATGACAGAGGCAGAGACAGAGACAGAGACAGAGACAGAGATAGAGACAGAGACAGAGACGGAGACGGAGACCGAGACAGAGGCAGAGAGAGAGACAGAGGCAGAGACAGAGACAGAGACAGAGACAGAGACAGAGACAGGGACAGATCCAGAGACAGATCCAGAGACAGATACAGAGTCAGAGGGAGAGACAGCGGCAGAGACAGAGACAGAGGGGCAGGTGACAAAGGCGGTGTCAGAGGGGGAGGAACAAAGACGGAGACAAGGACGGAGACAGAGAATGAGACAGAGACAGTGGCAGAGACAGAGACAATGACAGAGACAGAGACAGAGACAGAGACAGAGACAGAGACAGAGACAGAGACAGGGACAGAGGCAGAGACCGAGACAGAGACAGAGACTGAGACAGAGACTGAGACAGAGACAGAGACAGAGACAGAGACAGAGACAGAGACAGAGACAGAGACAGAGACAGAGACAGAGACAGAGACAGAGACAGATCCAGAGACAGATCCAGAGACAGATACAGAGTCAGAGGCAGAGACAGAGACAGAGACAGAGACAGAGACAGAGACAGAGACAGAGACAGAGACAGATCCAGAGACAGATCCAGAGACAGATACAGAGACAGAGGGAGAGACAGCGGCAGAGACAGAGACAGAGGGGCAGGTGACAAAGACGGTGTCAGAGGGTGAGGAACAAAGACGGAGACAAGGACGGAGACAGAGAATGAGACAGAGACAGTGGCAGAGACAGAGACAATGACAGAGACAGAGACAGAGACAGAGACAGGGACAGAGGCAGAGACCGAGACAGAGACAGAGACTGAGACAGAGACTGAGACAGAGACAGAGACAGAGACAGAGACAGAGACAGAGACAGAGACACAGGCGGAGGCGGAGACTGAGACAGAGACAGTGGCAGAGACAGAGACAATGACAGAGACAGAGACAGAGACAGAGACAGAGGCAGGGACAGAGACAGAGACTGAGACAGCGACAGAGATAGAGATCGAGACAGAGACAAAGACAGAGACGGAGACAGAGATAGAGACAGAGACAGAGACGGAGAGGGAGACCGAGACAGAGGCAGAGAGAGAGACAGAGGCAGAGACAGAGACAGAGACAGAGACAGAGACAGAGACAGATCCAGAGACAGATACAGAGACAGAGGGAGAGACAGCGGCAGACACAGAGACAGAGGGGCAGGTGACAAAGACGGTGTCAGAGGGGGAGGAACAAAGACGGAGACAAGGACGGAGACAGAGAATGAGACAGAGACAGTAGCAGAGACAGAGACAATGACACAGACATAGACAGAGACAGAGACAGAGACAGGGACAGAGGCAGAGACCGAGACAGAGACAGAGACTGAGACAGAGACTGAGACAGAGACAGAGACAGAGACAGAGACAGAGACAGAGACCGAGACCGAGACAGAGACAGAGACAGATCCAGAGACAGATCCAGAGACAGATACAGAGTCAGAGACAGAGACAGAGACAGAGACAGAGACAGAGACAGAGACAGAGACAGAGACAGAGACAGAGACAGAGACAGAGACAGAGACACAGACAGAGACAA
>CAMAOD020000028.1:727500-750000 GCA_945859595.2 Megachile willughbiella | reverse complement strand
GAGACAGAGACAGAGACAGAGACAGAGACAGAGACAGAGACGGAGACGGAGACCGAGACAGAGGCAGAGAGAGAGACAGAGGCAGAGACAGAGACAGAGGCAGAGAGAGAGACAGAGGCAGAGACAGAGACAGAGACAGAGACAGAGACAGAGACAGAGACAGAGAGAGAGACAGAGGCAGAGACAGAGACAGAGACAGAGACAGAGACAGAGACAGAGACAGAGACAGAGACAGAGACAGAGACAGAGACAGAGACAGAGACAGAGACAGAGACAGAGACAGAGACAGAGACGGAGACCGAGACAGAGGCAGAGAGAGAGATAGAGATCGAGACAGAGACAAAAACAGAGACAGAGACAGAGACAGAGACAGAGACAGAGACAGAAACAGAGACAGAGACAGAGACAGAGACAGAGACAGAGACAGAGACAGAGACAGAGACAGAGACAGAGACAGAGACAGAGACAGAGACAGAGACAGAGACAGAGACAGAGACAGAGACAGAGACAGAGACAGAGACAGAGACAGGGACAGAGACAGGGACAGAGACAGAGACAGAGACAGAGACAGAGACAGAGACAGAGACACAGACAGAGACAGAGACAGAGACAGGAACGGAGACAGAGACAGAGACAGAGACAGCGACAGTGACAGAGACAGAGACAGAGACAGAGATAGAGACAGAGACAGAGACGGAGAGGGAGACCGAGACAGAGGCAGAGAGAGAGACAGAGGCAGGGACAGAGACAGAGACAGAGACAGAGACAGAGACAGATCCAGAGACAGATACAGAGACAGAGGGAGAGACAGCGGCAGACACAGAGACAGAGGGGCAGGTGACAAAGACGGTGTCAGAGGGGGAGGAACAAAGACGGAGACAAGGACGGAGACAGAGAATGAGACAGAGACAGTGGCAGAGACCGAGACAGAGACAGAGACTGGGACAGAGACTGAGACAGAGACAGAGACAGAGACAGAGACAGAGACAGATACAGAGACAGAAACAGAGACAGAGACAGTGACAGAGACAGAGACAGAGACACAGGCGGAGGCGGAGACTGAGACAGAGACAGTGGCAGAGACAGAGACACAGACAGAGACAGAGGGGCACGTGACAAAGACGGTGTCAGAGGGGGAGGAACAAAGAAGGAGACAAGGACGGAGACAGAGAATGATACAGAGACAGTGGCACAGACAGAGACAATGACAGGGACAGAGACAGAGACAGAGACAGAGTCAGAGACTGAGACAGCGACAGGGTCAGGGAGAGGGACAGGGACAGAGACAGAGACATAGACAGAGACAGAGACAGAGACAGAGACAGAGACAGAGACAGAGACAGAGACAGAGACAGAGACGGAGACGGAGACCGAGACAGAGGCAGAGAGAGAGATAGAGATCGAGACAGAGACAAAGACAGAGACAGGGACAGAGACAGAGACAGAGACAGAGACAGAAACAGAGACAGAGACAGAGACAGAGACAGAGACAGAGACAGAGACAGAGACAGAGACAGAGACAGAGACAGAGACAGAGACAGAGACAGAGACAGAGACAGAGACAGAGACAGAGACAGAGACAGAGACAGAGACAGAGACAGAGACAGAGACAGAGACAGAGACAGAGACGGAGACTGAGACAGAGGCAGAGAGAGAGATAGAGATCGAGACAGAGACAAAAGCAGAGACAGAGACAGAGACAGAGACAGAGACAGAGACAGAAACAGAGACAGAGACAGAGACAGAGACAGAGACAGAGACAGAGACAGAGACAGAGACAGAGACAGAGACAGAGACAGAGACAGAGACAGAGACAGAGACAGAGACAGAGACAGAGACAGAGACAGAGACAGAGACAGAGACACAGACAGAGACAGAGACAGAGACAGGAACGGAGACAGAGACAGAGACAGAGACAGCGACAGTGACAGAGACAGAGACAGAGACAGAGACAGAGACAGAGACAGAGACAGAGACACAGACAGAGACAGAGACAGAGACAGGAACGGAGACAGAGACAGAGACAGAGACAGCGACAGTGACAGAGACAGAGACAGAGACAGAGATAGAGACAGAGACAGAGACGGAGAGGGAGACCGAGACAGAGGCAGAGAGAGAGACAGAGGCAGAGACAGAGACAGAGACAGAGACAGAGACAGAGACAGATCCAGAGACAGATACAGAGACAGAGGGAGAGACAGCGGCAGACACAGAGACAGAGAGGCAGGTGACAAAGACGGTGTCAGAGGGGGAGGAACAAAGACGGAGACAAGGACGGAGACAGAGAATGAGACAGAGACAGTGGCAGAGACAGAGACAATGACAGAGACATAGACAGAGACAGAGACAGAGACAGGGACAGAGGCAGAGACCGAGACAGAGACAGAGACTGAGACAGAGACTGAGACAGAGACAGAGACAGAGACAGAGACAGAGACAGAGACAGAGACAGAGACAGTGACAGAGACAGAGACAGAGACACAGGCGGAGGCGGAGACTGAGACAGAGACTGTGGCAGAGACAGAGACAATGACAGAGACAGAGACAGAGACAGAGGCAGGGACAGAGACAGAGACTGAGACAGCGACAGAGATAGAGATCGAGACAGAGACAAGACAGAGACGGAGACAGAGAATGAGACAGAGACAGTGGCAGAGACAGAGACAATGACAGAGACATAGACAGAGACAGAGACAGAGACAGGGACAGAGGCAGAGACCGAGACAGAGACAGCGATAGAGACAGAGACAGAGACAGAGACAGAGACAGAGACAGAGACAGAGACAGAGACAGAGACAGAGACAGAGACAGAGACAGAGACAGAGACAGAGACAGAGACAGAGACAGAGACAGAGACGGAGACGGAGACCGAGACAGAGGCAGAGAGAGAGACAGAGGCAGAGACAGAGACAGAGGCAGAGAGAGCGACAGAGGCAGAGACAGAGACAGAGACAGAGACAGAGACAGAGACAGAGACAGAGACAGAGAGAGAGACAGAGGCAGAGACAGAGACAGAGACAGAGACAGAGACAGAGACAGAGACAGAGACAGAGACAGAGACAGAGACAGAGACAGAGACAGAGACAGAGACAGAGACGGAGACCGAGACAGAGGCAGAGAGAGAGATAGAGATCGAGACAGAGACAAAAACAGAGACAGAGACAGAGACAGAGACAGAGACAGAGACAGAGACAGAAACAGAGACAGAGACAGAGACAGAGACAGAGACAGAGACAGAGACAGAGACATAGACAGAGACAGAGACAGAGACAGAGACAGAGACAGAGACAGAGACAGAGACAGAGACAGAGACAGAGACAGAGACAGAGACAGAGACAGAGACAGAGACAGAGACAGAGACAGGGACAGAGACAGGGACAGAGACAGAGACAGAGACAGAGACAGAGACAGAGACAGAGACAGAGACAGAGACAGAGACAGAGACAGAGACAGAGACAGAGACACAGACAGAGACAGAGACAGAGACAGGAACGGAGACAGAGACAGAGACAGAGACAGCGACAGTGACAGAGACAGAGACAGAGACAGAGATAGAGACAGAGACAGAGACGGAGAGGGAGACCGAGACAGAGGCAGAGAGAGAGACAGAGGCAGGGACAGAGACAGAGACAGAGACAGAGACAGAGACAGATCCAGAGACAGATACAGAGACAGAGGGAGAGACAGCGGCAGACACAGAGACAGAGGGGCAGGTGACAAAGACGGTGTCAGAGGGGGAGGAACAAAGACGGAGACAAGGACGGAGACAGAGAATGAGACAGAGACAGTGGCAGAGACAGAGACAATGACAGAGACATAGACAGAGACAGAGACAGAGACAGGGACAGAGGCAGAGACCGAGACAGAGACAGAGACTGGGACAGAGACTGAGACAGAGACAGAGACAGAGACAGAGACAGAGACAGAGACAGAGACAGAGACAGAGACAGAGACAGAGACAGAGACAGAGACAGAGACAGAGACAGAGACAGAGACAGAGACAGAGACAGAGACAGAGACAGAGACAGAGGCAGAGACAGAGACAGGGACAGAGACAGGGACAGAGACAGAGACAGAGACAGAGACAGAGACAGAGACAAAGACAGAGACAGAGACAGAGACAGAGACAGAGACAGAGACAGAGACAGAGACAGAGACAGAGACAGAGACAGAGACAGAGACAGGGACAGAGACAGGGACAGAGACAGGAACGGAGACAGAGACAGAGACAGAGACAGCGACAGTGACAGAGACAGAGACAGAGACAGAGACAGAGATAGAGACAGAGACAGAGACGGAGAGGGAGACCGAGACAGAGGCAGAGAGAGAGACAGAGGCAGAGACAGAGACAGAGACAGAGACAGAGACAGAGACAGATCCAGAGACAGATACAGAGACAGAGGGAGAGACAGCGGCAGACACAGAGACAGAGGGGCAGGTGACAAAGACGGTGTCAGAGGGGGAGGAACAAAGACGGAGACAAGGACGGAGACAGAGAATGAGACAGAGACAGTAGCAGAGACAGAGACAATGACACAGACATAGACAGAGACAGAGACAGAGACAGGGACAGAGGCAGAGACCGAGACAGAGACAGAGACTGAGACAGAGACTGAGACAGAGACAGAGACAGAGACAGAGACAGAGACCGAGACCGAGACAGAGACAGAGACAGAGACATAGACAGAGACAGAGACAGAGACAGAGACAGAGACAGAGACAGAGACAGAGACAGAGACAGAGACAGAGACAGAGACAGAGACAGAGACAGAGACAGAGACAGAGACAGAGACAGAGACAGAGACGGAGACGGAGACACAGGCGGAGGCGGAGACTGAGACAGAGACAGAGACAGTGGCAGAGACAGAGACAATGACAGAGACAGAGACAGAGACAGAGACAGAGACAGAGACAGAGACAGAGACAGAGACAGAGACAGAGACAGAGACAGAGACAGAGACAGACACAGAGACAGAGACAGAGACAGGGACAGAGACAGAGACAGAGACAGAGACAGAGACAGAGACAGAGACAGAGATAGAGACAGAGACAGAGACGGAGACTGAGACAGAGACAGAGACAGAGACGGAGACAGAGACGGAGACAGATACAGAGACAGACGGAGAGACAGCGGCAGAGACAGAGACAGAGACAGAGGCAGAGACAGAGACAGAGACAGAGACAGAGACAGAGATAGAGACAGAGACAGAGACGGAGACGGAGACCGAGACAGAGGCAGAGAGAGAGACAGAGGCAGAGACAGAGACAGAGACAGAGACAGGGACAGAGACAGAGACAGAGACAGAGACAGAGACAGAGACAGAGACAGAGACGGAGACAGAGACGGAGACAGATACAGAGACAGACGGAGAGACAGCGGCAGAGACAGAGACAGAGACAGAGGCAGAGACAGAGGCACAGACAGAGACAGTGGGTCAGGTGACAGCGACGGTGTCAGAGGGGGTGGAACAAAGACGGAGACAAGGACGGAGACAGAGAATGAGACAGAGACAGTGGCAGAGACAGAGACAATGACAGAGACAGAGACAGAGACAGAGACAGAGACAGAGACAGAGACAGAGACAGAGACAGAGACAGAGACAGAGACAGAGACAGAGACAGAGACAGAGACAGAGACAGAGACAGAGACAGAGACAGAGACAGAGACAGAGACAGAGACAGAGACAGAGACAGAGACAGAGACAGAGACAGAGACAGAGACAGAGACAGAGACAGAGACAGAGACAGAGACAGAGACAGAGACAGAGACAGAGACAGAGACAGAGACAGAGACAGAGACAGAGACAGAGACAGAGACAGAGACAGAGACAGAGACAGAGACAGAGACAGAGACAGAGACAGAGACAGAGACAGAGACAGAGACAGAGACAGAGACAGAGACAGAGACAGAGACAGAGACAGAGACAGAGACAGAGACAGAGACAGAGACAGAGACAGAGACAGAGACAGAGACAGAGACAGAGACAGAGACAGAGACAGAGACAGAGACAGAGACAGAGACAGAGACAGAGACAGAGACAGAGACAGAGACAGAGACAGAGACGGAGACAGATACAGAGACAGACGGAGAGACAGCGGCAGAGACAGAGACAGAGACAGAGGCACAGACAGAGACAGTGGGTCAGGTGACAGCGACGGTGTCAGAGGGGGTGGAACAAAGACGGAGACAAGGACGGAGACAGAGAATGAGACAGAGACAGTGGCAGAGACAGAGACAATGACAGAGACAGAGACAGAGACAGAGACAGAGACAGAGACAGAGACAGAGACAGAGACGGAGACGGAGACGGAGACACAGGCGGAGGCGGAGACTGAGACAGAGACAGAGACAGTGGCAGAGACAGAGACAATGACAGAGACAGAGACAGAGACAGAGACAGAGACAGAGACAGAGAGAGAGACAGAGAGAGAGACAGAGACAGAGACAGAGACAGAGACAGAGACAGTGACAGGAACGGAGACAGAGACAGAGACAGAGACAGCGACAGTGACAGAGACAGAGACAGAGACAGAGATAGAGACAGAGACAGAGACGGAGACGGAGACCGAGACAGAGGCAGAGAGAGAGACAGAGGCAGAGACAGAGACAGAGACAGATCCAGAGACAGATACAGAGACAGAGGGAGAGACAGCGGCAGAGACAGAGACAGAGGGGCAGGTGACAGCGACGGTGTCAGAGGGGGTGGAACAAAGACGGAGACAAGGACGGAGACAGAGAATGAGACAGAGACAGTGGCAGAGACAGAGACAATGACAGAGACAGAGACAGAGACAGAGACAGAGACAGAGACAGAGACAGAGACAGAGACAGAGACAGAGACAGAGACAGAGACAGAGGCAGAGACAGAGACAGAGACAGAGACAGAGACAGAGACAGAGACAGAGACAGAGACAGAGACAGAGACGGAGACAGATACAGAGACAGACGGAGAGACAGCGGCAGAGACAGAGACAGAGACAGAGGCAGAGACAGAGGCACAGACAGAGACAGTGGGTCAGGTGACAGCGACGGTGTCAGAGGGGGTGGAACAAAGACGGAGACAAGGACGGAGACAGAGAATGAGACAGAGACAGTGGCAGAGACAGAGACAATGACAGAGACAGAGACAGAGACAGAGACAGAGACAGAGACAGAGACAGAGACAGAGACAGAGACAGAGACGGAGACGGAGACACAGGCAGAGGCGGAGACTGAGACAGAGACAGAGACAGTGGCAGAGACAGAGACAATGACAGAGACAGAGACAGAGACAGAGACAGAGACAGAGAGGGAGACGGAGACGGAGACACAGGCGGAGGCGGAGACTGAGACAGAGACAGAGACAGTGGCAGAGACAGAGACAATGACAGAGACAGAGACAGAGACAGAGACAGAGACAGAGACAGAGACAGAGACAGAGACAGAGACAGAGACAGAGACAGAGACAGAGACAGAGACAGAGACAGAGACAGAGACAGGGACAGAGACAGAGACAGAGACAGAGACAGAGACAGAGACAGAGACAGAGATAGAGACAGAGACAGAGACGGAGACGGAGACCGAGACAGAGGCAGAGAGAGAGACAGAGGCAGAGACAGAGACAGAGACAGAGACACAGGCGGAGGCGGAGACTGAGACAGAGACAGTGGCAGAGACAGAGACAATGACAGAGACAGAGACAGAGACAGAGACAGAGGCAGGGACAGAGACAGAGACTGAGACAGCGACAGAGATAGAGATCGAGACAGAGACAAAGACAGAGACGGAGACAGAGACAGAGACAGATACAGAGACAGCGACAGTGACAGAGACAGAAACGGAGACAGAGACAGAGTCAGAGACAGAGCCAGAGGGAGATCCAGAGACAGAGACGGAGACAGATACAGAGTCAGACGGAGAGACAGCGGCAGAGACAGAGACAGAGACAGAGGCAGAGACAGAGACACAGACAGAGACAGTGGGTCAGCTGACAGCGACGGTGTCAGAGGGGGTGGAACAAAGACGGAGACAAGGACGGAGACAGAGAATGAGACAGAGACAGTGGCAGAGACAGAGACAGAGACAGAGACAGAGACAGAGACAGAGACAGAGACAGAGACAGAGACAGAGACAGAGACAGAGACAGAGACAGAGACAGAGACAGAGACAGAGACAGAGACAGAGACAGAGACAGAGACAGAGACAGAGACAGAGACAGAGGCAGAGACAGAGACAGAGACAGAGATAGAGACAGAGACAGAGACAATGACAGAGACAGAAACGGAGACAGAGACAGAGTCAGAGACAGAGCCAGAGGGAGATCCAGAGACAGAGACGGAGACAGATACAGAGTCAGACGGAGAGACAGCGGCAGAGACAGAGACAGAGACAGAGGCAGAGACAGAGACACAGACAGAGACAGTGGGTCAGGTGACAGCGACGGTGTCAGAGGGGGTGGAACAAAGACGGAGACAAGGACGGAGACAGAGAATGAGACAGAGACAGTGGCAGAGACAGAGACAGAGACAGAGACAGAGACAGAGACAGAGACAGAGACAGAGACAGAGACAGAGACAGAGACAGAGACAGAGACAGAGACAGAGACAGAGACAGAGACAGAGACAGAGACAGAGGCAGAGACAGAGACAGAGACAGAGACAGAGACAGAGACAGAGACAGAGACAGAGACAGAGACAGAGACAGAGACAGAGACAGAGACAGAGACAGAGACAGAGACAATGACAGAGACAGAGACAGAGACAGAGACAGAGACAGAGAGAGAGACAGAGAGAGAGACAGCGACAGAGACAGAGACAGAGACAGAGACAGAGACAGAGACAGAGACAGAGACAGAGACAGAGACAGAGACAGAGACAGAGACAGAGACAGAGACAGAGACAGAGACAGAGACAGAGACAGAGACAGAGACAGAGACAGAGACAGAGACAGAGACAGAGACAGAGACAGAGACAGAGACAGAGACAGAGACAGAGACAGAGACAGAGACAGAGACAGAGACAGAGACAGAGACAGAGACAGAGACAGAGACAGAGACAGCGACAGTGACAGAGACAGAGACAGAGACAGAGACAGAGATAGAGACCGAGACAGAGGCAGAGAGAGAGACAGAGGCAGAGACAGAGACAGAGACAGAGACAGAGACAGAGACAGAGACAGAGACAGAGACAGAGACAGAGACAATGACAGAGACAGAGACAGAGACAGAGACAGAGACAGAGAGAGAGACAGAGAGAGAGACAGCGACAGAGACAGAGACAGAGACAGAGACGGAGACAGAGACAGAGACAGAGACAGAGACAGAGACAGAGACAGAGACAGAGACAGAGACAGAGACAGAGACAGAGACAGAGACAGAGACAGAGACAGAGACAGAGACAGAGACAGAGACAGAGACAGAGACAGAGACAGAGACAGAGACAGAGACAGAGACAGAGACAGAGACAGAGACAGAGACAGAGACAGAGACAGAGACAGAGACAGAGACAGAGACAGAGACAGAGACAGAGACAGAGACAGAGACAGAGACAGAGACCCAGACAGAGACCGAGACAGAGACAGAGACAGAGACAGAGACAGAGACAGAGACAGAGACAGAGACAGAGACAGAGACAGAGACAGAGACAGAGACAGGAACGGAGACAGAGACAGAGACAGAGACAGCGACAGTGACAGAGACAGAGACAGAGACAGAGACGGAGACAGAGACAGAGACAGAGACAGAGACAGAGACAGAGACAGAGACAGAGACAGAGACAGAGACAGAGACAGAGACAGAGACAGAGTCAGCGACAGAGGGAGAGACAGCGGCAGAGACAGAGACAGAGGGGCAGGTGACAAAGACGGTGTCAGAGGGGGAGGAACAAAGACGGAGACAAGGACAGAGACAGAGACAGAGACAGAGACAGAGACAGAGACAGAGACAGAGACAGAGACAGAGACAGAGACAGAGACAGAGACAGAGACAGAGACAGAGACAGAGACAGAGACAGAGGCAGAGACAGAGACAGAGTCAGAGACAGAGACAGAGACAGAGACAGAGACAGAGACAGAGACAGAGACAGAGACAGAGACAGAGACAGAGACAGAGACAGAGACAGAGACAGAGACAGAGACAGAGACAGAGACAGAGACAGAGACACAGGCGGAGGCGGAGACTGAGACAGAGACAGTGGCAGAGACAGAGACAATGACAGAGACAGAGACAGAGACAGAGACAGAGACAGAGACAGAGACAGAGACAGAGACAGAGACAGAGACAGAGACAGAGACAGAGACAGAGACAGAGACAGAGACAGAGACAGAGACAGAGACAGAGACAGAGACAGAGACAGAGACAGAGACAGAGACAGAGACAGAGACAGAGACAGAGACAGAGACAGAGACAGAGACAGAGACAGAGACAGAGACAGAGACAGAGACAGAGACAGAGACAGAGACAGAGACAGAGACAGAGACAGAGACAGAGACAGAGACAGAGACAGAGACAGAGACAGAGACAGAGACAGCGACAGTGACAGAGACAGAGACAGAGACAGAGACAGAGACAGAGATAGAGACCGAGACAGAGGCAGAGAGAGAGACAGCGGCAGAGACAGAGACAGAGACAGAGACAGATCCAGAGACAGATACAGAGACAGAGGGAGAGACAGCGGCAGAGACAGAGACAGAGGGGCAGGTGACAAAGACGGTGTCAGAGGGGGAGGAACAAAGACGGAGACAAGGACAGAGACAGAGACAGAGACAGAGACAGAGACAGAGACAGAGACAGAGACAGAGACAGAGACAGAGACAGAGACAGAGACAGAGACAGAGACAGAGACAGAGACAGAGACAGAGACAGAGACAGAGACAGAGACAGAGACAGAGACAGAGACAGAGACAGAGACAGAGACAGAGACAGAGACAGAGACAGAGACAGAGACAGAGACAGAGACAGAGACAGAGACAGAGACAGAGACAGAGACAGAGACAGAGACAGAGACAGAGACAGAGACAGAGACAGAGACAGAGACAGAGACAGAGACAGAGACAGAGACAGAGACAGAGACAGAGACAGAGACAGAGACAGAGACAGAGACAGAGACAGAGACAGAGACAGAGACAGAGACAGAGACAGAGACAGAGACAGAGACGGAGACAGAGACAGAGACAGAGACAGAGACAGAGACAGAGACAGAGACACAGGCGGAGGCGGAGACTGAGACAGAGACAGTGGCAGAGACAGAGACAATGACAGAGACAGAGACAGAGACAGAGACAGAGGCAGGGACAGAGACAGAGACTGAGACAGCGACAGAGATAGAGATCGAGACAGAGACAAAGACAGAGACGGAGACAGAGACAGAGACAGATACAGAGACAGCGACAGTGACAGAGACAGAAACGGAGACAGAGACAGAGTCAGAAACAGAGCCAGAGGGAGATCCAGAGACAGAGACGGAGACAGATACAGAGTCAGACGGAGAGACAGCGGCAGAGACAGAGACAGAGACAGAGGCAGAGACAGAGACACAGACAGAGACAGTGGGTCAGGTGACAGCGACGGTGTCAGAGGGGGTGGAACAAAGACGGAGACAAGGACGGAGACAGAGAATGAGACAGAGACAGTGGCAGAGACAGAGACAGAGACAGAGACAGAGACAGAGACAGAGACAGAGACAGAGACAGAGACAGAGACAGAGACAGAGACAGAGACAGAGACAGAGACAGAGACAGAGACAGAGACAGAGACAGAGACAGAGGCAGAGACAGAGAGAGAGACAGAGACAGAGACAGAGACAGAGACAATGACAGAGACAGAAACGGAGACAGAGACAGAGTCAGAGACAGAGCCACAGGGAGATCCAGAGACAGAGACGGAGACAGATACAGAGTCAGACGGAGAGACAGCGGCAGAGACAGAGACAGAGACAGAGGCAGAGACAGAGACACAGACAGAGACAGTGGGTCAGGTGACAGCGACGGTGTCAGAGGGGGTGGAACAAAGACGGAGACAAGGACGGAGACAGAGAATGAGACAGAGACAGTGGCAGAGACAGAGACAGAGACAGAGACAGAGACAGAGACAGAGACAGAGACAGAGACAGAGACAGAGACAGAGACAGAGACAGAGACAGAGACAGAGACAGAGACAGAGACAGAGGCAGAGACAGAGACAGAGACAGAGACAGAGACAGAGACAGAGACAGAGACAGAGACAGAGACAGAGACAGAGACAGAGACAGAGACAGAGACAGAGACAGAGACAATGACAGAGACAGAGACAGAGACAGAGACAGAGACAGAGAGAGAGACAGAGAGAGAGACAGCGACAGAGACAGAGACAGAGACAGAGACAGAGACAGAGACAGAGACAGAGACAGAGACAGAGACAGAGACAGAGACAGAGACAGAGACAGAGACAGAGACAGAGACAGAGACAGAGACAGAGACGGAGACGGAGACACAGGCGGAGGCGGAGACTGAGACAGAGACAGAGACAGAGACAGAGACAGAGACAGAGACAGAGACAGAGACAGAGACAGAGACAGAGACAGAGACAGAGACAGAGACAGAGACAGAGACAGAGACAGAGACAGGAACGGAGACAGAGACAGAGACAGAGACAGCGACAGTGACAGAGACAGAGACGGAGACAGAGATAGAGACAGAGACAGAGACGGAGACGGAGACCGAGACAGAGGCAGAGAGAGAGACAGAGGCAGAGACAGAGACAGAGACAGAGACAGAGACAGAGACAGATCCAGAGACACATACAGAGACAGAGGGAGAGACAGCGGCAGAGACAGAGACAGAGGGGGAGGTGACAAAGACGGTGTCAGAGGGGGAGGAACAAAGACGGAGACAAGGACGGAGACAGAGAATGAGACAGAGACAGTGGCAGAGACAGAGACAATGACAGAGACAGAGACAGAGACAGAGACAGAGACAGAGACAGAGACAGAGACAGAGACAGAGACAGAGACAGAGACAGAGACAGAGACAGAGACAGAGACAGAGACAGAGACAGAGACAGAGACAGAGACAGAGACAGAGACAGAGACAGAGACAGAGACAGAGACAGAGACAGAGACAGAGACAGAGACAGAGACAGAGACAGAGACAGAGACAGAGACAGAGACAGAGACAGAGACAGAGACAGAGACAGAGACAGAGACAGAGACAGAGACAGAGACAGAGACAGAGACAGAGACAGAGACAGAGACAGAGACAGAGACAGAGACAGAGACAGAGACGGAGACAGATACAGAGACAGACGGAGAGACAGCGGCAGAGACAGAGACAGAGACAGAGGCAGAGACAGAGGCACAGACAGAGACAGTGGGTCAGGTGACAGCGACGGTGTCAGAGGGGGTGGAACAAAGACGGAGACAAGGACGGAGACAGAGAATGAGACAGAGACAGTGGCAGAGACAGAGACAGAGACAGAGACAGAGACAGAGACAGAGACAGAGACGGAGACGGAGACGGAGACACAGGCGGAGGCGGAGACTGAGACAGAGACAGAGACAGTGGCAGAGACAGAGACAATGACAGAGACAGAGACAGAGACAGAGACAGAGACAGAGACAGAGAGAGAGACAGAGAGAGAGACAGCGACAGAGACAGAGACAGAGACAGAGACAGAGACAGAGACAGAGACAGAGACAGAGACAGAGACAGAGACAGAGACAGAGACAGAGACAGAGACAGAGACAGAGACAGAGACAGAGACAGAGACAGAGACAGAGACAGAGACAGAGACAGAGACAGAGACAGAGACAGAGACAGAGACAGAGACAGAGACAGAGACAGCGACAGTGACAGAGACAGAGACAGAGACAGAGACAGAGACAGAGATAGAGACCGAGACAGAGGCAGAGAGAGAGACAGAGGCAGAGACAGAGACAGAGACAGAGACAGATCCAGAGACAGATACAGAGACAGAGGGAGAGACAGCGGCAGAGACAGAGACAGAGGGGCAGGTGACAAAGACGGTGTCAGAGGGGGAGGAACAAAGACGGAGACAAGGACAGAGACAGAGACAGAGACAGAGACAGAGACAGAGACAGAGACAGAGACAGAGACAGAGACAGAGACAGAGACAGAGACAGAGACAGAGACAGAGACAGAGACAGAGACAGAGACAGAGACAGAGACAGAGACAGAGACAGAGACAGAGACAGAGACAGAGACAGAGACAGAGTCAGAGACAGAGACAGAGACAGAGACAGAGACAGAGACAGAGACAGAGACAGAGACAGAGACAGAGACAGAGACACAGGCGGAGGCGGAGACTGAGACAGAGACAGTGGCAGAGACAGAGACAATGACAGAGACAGAGACAGAGACAGAGACAGAGGCAGGGACAGAGACAGAGACTGAGACAGCGACAGAGATAGAGATCGAGACAGAGACAAAGACAGAGACGGAGACAGAGACAGAGACAGATACAGAGACAGCGACAGTGACAGAGACAGAAACGGAGACAGAGACAGAGTCAGAGACAGAGCCAGAGGGAGATCCAGAGACAGAGACGGAGACAGATACAGAGTCAGACGGAGAGACAGCGGCAGAGACAGAGACAGAGACAGAGGCAGAGACAGAGACACAGACAGAGACAGTGGGTCAGGTGACAGCGACGGTGTCAGAGGGGGTGGAACAAAGACGGAGACAAGGTCGGAGACAGAGAATGAGACAGAGACAGTGGCAGAGACAGAGACAGAGACAGAGACAGAGACAGAGACAGAGACAGAGACAGAGACAGAGACAGAGACAGAGACAGAGACAGAGACAGAGACAGAGACAGAGACAGAGACAGAGACAGAGACAGAGGCAGAGACAGAGACAGAGACAGAGACAGAGACAGAGACAGAGACAATGACAGAGACAGAAACGGAGACAGAGACAGAGTCAGAGACAGAGCCAGAGGGAGATCCAGAGACAGAGACGGAGACAGATACAGAGTCAGACGGAGAGACAGCGGCAGAGACAGAGACAGAGACAGAGGCAGAGACAGAGACACAGACAGAGACAGTGGGTCAGGTGACAGCGACGGTGTCAGAGGGGGTGGAACAAAGACGGAGACAAGGACGGAGACAGAGAATGAGACAGAGACAGTGGCAGAGACAGAGACAGAGACAGAGACAGAGACAGAGACAGAGACAGAGACAGAGACAGAGACAGAGACAGAGACAGAGACAGAGACAGAGACAGAGACAGAGACAGAGACAGAGACAGCGACAGTGACAGAGACAGAGACAGAGACAGAGACAGAGACAGAGACAGAGACAGAGACAGAGACAGAGACAGCGACAGTGACAGAGACAGAGACAGAGACAGAGACAGAGACAGAGATAGAGACCGAGACAGAGGCAGAGAGAGAGACAGAGGCAGAGACAGAGACAGAGACAGAGACAGATCCAGAGACAGATACAGAGACAGAGGGAGAGACAGCGGCAGAGACAGAGACAGAGGGGCAGGTGACAAAGACGGTGTCAGAGGGGGAGGAACAAAGACGGAGACAAGGACAGAGACAGAGACAGAGACAGAGACAGAGACAGAGACAGAGACAGAGACAGAGACAGAGACAGAGACAGAGACAGAGACAGAGACAGAGACAGAGACAGAGACAGAGACAGAGACAGAGACAGAGACAGAGACAGAGACAGAGACAGAGACAGAGTCAGAGACAGAGACAGAGACAGAGACAGAGACAGAGACAGAGACAGAGACAGAGACAGAGACAGAGACAGAGACAGAGACAGAGACACAGGCGGAGGCGGAGACTGAGACAGAGACAGTGGCAGAGACAGAGACAATGACAGAGACAGAGACAGAGACAGAGACAGAGGCAGGGACAGAGACAGAGACTGAGACAGCGACAGAGATAGAGATCGAGACAGAGACAAAGACAGAGACGGAGACAGAGACAGAGACAGAGGGAGAGACAGCGGCAGAGACAGAGACAGAGGGGCAGGTGACAAAGACGGTGTCAGAGGGGGAGGAACAAAGACGGAGACAAGGACAGAGACAGAGACAGAGACAGAGACAGAGACAGAGACAGAGACAGAGACAGAGACAGAGACAGAGACAGAGACAGAGACAGAGACAGAGACAGAGACAGAGACAGACACAGAGACAGAGACAGAGACAGAGACAGAGACAGAGACAGAGACAGAGACAGAGACAGAGACAGAGACAGAGACAGAGACAGAGACAGAGACAGAGACAGAGACAGAGACAGAGACGGAGACAGAGACAGAGACAGAGACAGAGACAGAGACACAGGCGGAGGCGGAGACTGAGACAGAGACAGTGGCAGAGACAGAGACAATGACAGAGACAGAGACAGAGACAGAGACAGAGGCAGGGACAGAGACAGAGACTGAGACAGCGACAGAGATAGAGATCGAGACAGAGACAAAGACAGAGACGGAGACAGAGACAGAGACAGATACAGAGACAGCGACAGTGACAGAGACAGAAACGGAGACAGAGACAGAGTCAGAGACAGAGCCAGAGGGAGATCCAGAGACAGAGACGGAGACAGATACAGAGTCAGACGGAGAGACAGCGGCAGAGACAGAGACAGAGACAGAGGCAGAGACAGAGACACAGACAGAGACAGTGGGTCAGGTGACAGCGACGGTGTCAGAGGGGGTGGAACAAAGACGGAGACAAGGACGGAGACAGAGAATGAGACAGAGACAGTGGCAGAGACAGAGACAGAGACAGAGACAGAGACAGAGACAGAGACAGAGACAGAGACAGAGACAGAGACAGAGACAGAGACAGAGACACAGGCGGAGGCGGAGACTGAGACAGAGACAGTGGCAGAGACAGAGACAATGACAGAGACAGAGACAGAGACAGAGACAGAGACAGAGGCAGGGACAGAGACAGAGACTGAGACAGCGACAGAGATAGAGATCGAGACAGAGACAAAGACAGAGACGGAGACAGAGACAGAGACAAAGACAGAGACAGCGACAGTGACAGAGACAGAAACGGAGACAGAGACAGAGTCAGAGACAGAGCCAGAGGGAGATCCAGAGACAGAGACGGAGACAGATACAGAGTCAGACGGAGAGACAGCGGCAGAGACAGAGACAGAGACAGAGGCAGAGACAGAGACACAGACAGAGACAGTGGGTCAGGTGACAGCGACGGTGTCAGAGGGGGTGGAACAAAGACGGAGACAAGGACGGAGACAGAGAATGAGACAGAGACAGTGGCAGAGACAGAGACAGAGACAGAGACAGAGACAGAGACAGAGACAGAGACAGAGACAGAGACAGAGACAGAGACGGAGACGGAGACACAGGCGGAGGCGGAGACTGAGACAGAGACAGAGACAGTGGCAGAGACAGAGACAATGACAGAGACAGAGACAGAGACAGAGACAGAGACAGAGACAGAGACAGAGACAGAGACAGAGACAGAGACAGAGACAGAGACAGAGACAGACACAGAGACAGAGACAGAGACAGGGACAGAGACAGAGACAGAGACAGAGACAGAGACAGAGACAGAGACAGAGATAGAGACAGAGACAGAGACGGAGACGGAGACCGAGACAGAGGCAGAGAGAGAGACAGAGGCAGAGACAGAGACAGAGACAGAGACAGAGACAGATCCAGAGACATATCCAGAGACAGGTACAGAGACAGATACAGAGACAGAGGGAGAGACAGCGGCAGAGACAGAGACAGAGGGGCAGGTGACAAAGACGGTGTCAGAGGGGGAGGAACAAAGACGGAGACAAGGACGGAGACAGAGAATGAGACAGAGACAGTGGCAGAGACAGAGACAATGACAGAGACAGAGACAGAGACAGAGACAGAGACAGAGACAGAGACAGAGACAGAGACAGAGACAGAGACAGAGACAGAGACAGAGACAGAGACAGAGACAGAGACAGAGACAGAGACAGAGATAGAGACAGAGGCAGAGACAGAGACAGGAACGGAGACAGAGACAGAGACAGAGACAGCGACAGTGACAGAGACAGAGACAGAGACAGTGATAGAGACAGAGAGAGAGACGGAGACGGAGACCGAGACAGAGTCAGAGAGAGAGACAGAGGCAGAGACAGAGACAGAGACAGAGACAGAGACAGTGGCAGAGACAGAGACAATGACAGAGACAGAGACAGAGACAGAGACAGAGACAGAGAGAGAGACAGAGAGAGAGACAGCGACAGAGACTGAGACAGAGACAGAGACAGAGACAGAGACAGAGACAGAGACAGAGACAGAGACAGAGACAGAGACAGAGACAGAGACAGAGACAGAGACAGAGACAGAGACAGAGACAGAGACAGAGACAGAGACAGAGACAGAGACAGAGACAGAGACAGGAACGGAGACAGAGACAGAGACAGAGACAGCGACAGTGACAGAGACAGAGACAGAGACAGAGATAGAGACAGAGACAGAGACGGAGACGGAGACCGAGACAGAGGCAGAGAGAGAGACAGAGACAGAGACAGAGACAGAGACAGAGACAGAGACAGAGACAGAGACAGAGATAGAGACCGAGACAGAGGCAGAGAGAGAGACAGAGGCAGAGACAGAGACAGAGACAGAGACAGATCCAGAGACAGATACAGAGACAGAGGGAGAGACAGCGGCAGAGACAGAGACAGAGGGGCAGGTGACAAAGACGGTGTCAGAGGGGGAGGAACAAAGACGGAGACAAGGACAGAGACAGAGACAGAGACAGAGACAGAGACAGAGACAGAGACAGAGACAGAGACAGAGACAGAGACAGAGACAGAGACAGAGACAGAGAAAGAGACAGAGACAGAGACAGAGACAGAGACAGAGACAGAGACAGAGACAGAGACAGAGACAGAGACAGAGACAGAGACAGAGACAGAGACAGAGACAGAGACAGAGACAGAGACAGAGACAGAGACAGAGACAGAGACAGAGACAGAGACAGAGACAGAGACAGAGACAGAGACAGAGACAGAGACAGAGACAGAGACAGAGACAGTGGCAGAGACAGAGACAGAGACAGAGACAGAGACAGAGACAGAGACAGAGACAGAGACAGAGACAGAGACAGAGACAGAGACAGAGACAGAGACAGAGACAGAGACAGAGACAGAGACAGAGACAGAGACAGAGACAGAGACAGAGACAGAGACAGAGACAGAGACAGAGACAGAGACAGAGACAGAGACAGAGACCCAGACAGAGACCGAGACAGAGACAGAGACAGAGACAGAGACAGAGACAGAGACAGAGACAGAGACAGAGACAGAGACAGAGACAGAGACAGAGACAGAGACAGAGACAGAGACAGAGACAGAGACAGAGACAGAGACAGAGACAGAGACAGAGACAGAGACAGAGACAGAGACAGAGACAGAGACAGAGACAGAGACAGAGACAGAGACAGAGACAGAGACAGAGACAGAGACAGAGACAGAGACAGAGACAGAGACAGAGACAGAGGCAGAGGCAGAGGCAGAGGCAGAGGCAGAGGCAGAGACAGAGACAGAGACAGAGACAGAGACAGAGACAGAGACAGAGACAGAGACAGAGACAGAGACAGAGACAGAGACAGAGACAGAGACAGAGACAGAGACAGAGACAGAGACAGAGACAGAGACAGAGACAGAGACAGAGACAGAGACAGAGACAGAGGCAGAGACAGAGACAGAGACAGAGACAGAGACAGAGACAGAGACAGAGACAGAGACAGAGACACAGACAGAGACAGTGGGTCAGGTGACAGCGACGGTGTCAGAGGGGGTGGAACAAAGACGGAGACAAGGACGGAGACAGAGAATGAGACAGAGACAGTGGCAGAGACAGAGACAGAGACAGAGACAGAGACAGAGACAGAGACAGAGACAGAGACAGAGACAGAGACAGAGACAGAGACAGAGACAGAGACAGAGACAGAGACAGAGACAGAGGCAGAGACAGAGACAGAGACAGAGACAGAGACAGAGACAATGACAGAGACAGAAACGGAGACAGAGACAGAGTCAGAGACAGAGCCAGAGGGAGATCCAGAGACAGAGACGGAGACAGATACAGAGTCAGACGGAGAGACAGCGGCAGAGACAGAGACAGAGACAGAGGCAGAGACAGAGACACAGACAGAGACAGTGGGTCAGGTGACAGCGACGGTGTCAGAGGGGGTGGAACAAAGACGGAGACAAGGACGGAGACAGAGAATGAGACAGAGAGAGAGACAGAGAGAGAGACAGCGACAGAGACAGAGACAGAGACAGAGACAGAGACAGAGACAGAGACAGAGACAGAGACAGAGACAGAGACAGAGACAGAGACAGAGACAGAGACAGAGACAGAGACAGAGACAGAGACAGAGACAGAGACAGAGACAGAGACAGAGACAGAGACAGAGACAGAGACAGAGACAGAGACAGAGACAGAGACAGAGACAGAGACAGAGACAGAGACAGAGACAGAGACAGAGACAGAGACAGAGACAGAGACAGAGACAGAGACAGAGACAGAGACAGAGACCCAGACAGAGACCGAGACAGAGACAGAGACAGAGACAGAGACAGAGACAGAGACAGAGACAGAGACAGAGACAGAGACAGGAACGGAGACAGAGACAGAGACAGAGACAGAGACAGGAACGGAGACAGAGACAGAGACAGAGACAGCGACAGTGACAGAGACAGAGACAGAGACAGAGACGGAGACAGAGACAGAGACAGAGACAGAGACAGAGACAGAGACAGAGACAGAGACAGAGACAGAGACAGAGACAGAGACAGAGACAGCGACAGTGACAGAGACAGAGACAGAGACAGAGACAGAGATAGAGACCGAGACAGAGGCAGAGAGAGAGACAGAGGCAGAGACAGAGACAGAGACAGAGACAGATCCAGAGACAGATACAGAGACAGAGGGAGAGACAGCGGCAGAGACAGAGACAGAGGGGCAGGTGACAAAGACGGTGTCAGAGGGGGAGGAACAAAGACGGAGACAAGGACAGAGACAGAGACAGAGACAGAGACAGAGACAGAGACAGAGACAGAGACAGAGACAGAGACAGAGACAGAGACAGAGACAGAGACAGAGACAGAGACAGAGACAGAGACAGAGACAGAGACAGAGACAGAGACAGAGACAGAGACAGAGACAGAGACAGAGACAGAGACAGAGACAGAGACAGAGGCAGAGACAGAGACACAGGCGGAGGCGGAGACTGAGACAGAGACAGTGGCAGAGACAGAGACAATGACAGAGACAGAGACAGAGACAGAGACAGAGACAGAGACAGAGGCAGGGACAGAGACAGAGACTGAGACAGCGACAGAGATAGAGATCGAGACAGAGACAAAGACAGAGACGGAGACAGAGACAGAGACAGAGACAGAGACAGCGACAGTGACAGAGACAGAAACGGAGACAGAGACAGAGTCAGAGACAGAGCCAGAGGGAGATCCAGAGACAGAGACGGAGACAGATACAGAGTCAGACGGAGAGACAGCGGCAGAGACAGAGACAGAGACAGAGGCAGAGACAGAGACACAGACAGAGACAGTGGGTCAGGTGACAGCGACGGTGTCAGAGGGGGTGGAACAAAGACGGAGACAAGGACGGAGACAGAGAATGAGACAGAGACAGTGGCAGAGACAGAGACAGAGACAGAGACAGAGACAGAGACAGAGACAGAGACAGAGACAGAGACAGAGACAGAGACAGAGACGGAGACGGAGACACAGGCGGAGGCGGAGACTGAGACAGAGACAGAGACAGTGGCAGAGACAGAGACAATGACAGAGACAGAGACAGAGACAGAGACAGAGACAGAGACAGAGACAGAGACAGAGACAGAGACAGAGACAGAGACAGAGACAGACACAGAGACAGAGACAGAGACAGGGACAGAGACAGAGACAGAGACAGAGACAGAGACAGAGACAGAGACAGAGATAGAGACAGAGACAGAGACGGAGACGGAGACCGAGACAGAGGCAGAGAGAGAGACAGAGGCAGAGACAGAGACAGAGACAGAGACAGAGACAGATCCAGAGACATATCCAGAGACAGGTACAGAGACAGATACAGAGACAGAGGGAGAGACAGCGGCAGAGACAGAGACAGAGGGGCAGGTGACAAAGACGGTGTCAGAGGGGGAGGAACAAAGACGGAGACAAGGACGGAGACAGAGAATGAGACAGAGACAGTGGCAGAGACAGAGACAATGACAGAGACAGAGACAGAGACAGAGACAGAGACAGAAACAGAGACAGAGACAGGGACCGAGGCAGAGACCGAGACAGAGACAGAGACTGAGACAGAGACTGAGACAGAGACAGAGAGAGAGACAGAGACAGAGACAGAGACACAGGCGGAGGCGGAGACTGAGACAGAGAGAGTGGCAGAGACAGAGACAATGACAGAGACAGAGACAGAGACAGAGACAGAGACGGAGACGGAGACACAGGCGGAGGCGGAGACTGAGACAGAGACAGAGACAGTGGCAGAGACAGAGACAATGACAGAGACAGAGACAGA